>QLSR01000225.1:2813535-2829067 GCA_031780015.1 Citrullus colocynthis
TTCTTCTTTTTTTTTTTATGACAGTTTTGAAATGTTTTTTTCGTAATAGTGTAACTAGATCTATATGAGAAGTGAGAGAAATAATACCAACAACAAAGCCTTGATCTCAGTGTCATTAAGTTTGTCATTCTCATCCTCAGCTTCATCCTTTGACGACAGAAGAGTACTCAACAAGTCTTGGTGGTGGTCGCCGCCGCCGCCATGGCCTGCGGCCAATAAATTCCGGTGCTCCTCCAAGATCTTGGTCAAAAAATCGTCGAACCATTTGTGGACCTTCTTCATCTCACTTGCCACACCCAACAAATCAAGCCACTCAAGCGACGGGAAAAAGTCGCCGGGGTTGAACTTTCCGGCCAGCACCATCACTTGCTCGACCATTTCCTTAAATCGGTTCGCCTCTGGATCGTTGCCGCCGCTGCCATCGCCGAAAACCCGTCGGCCGATCATTGTCCGTCCGAGCGCATTCGCAGTGCACACGGTGAGCAAGCTCCCCAAGGTCGCCGGAGCTTCGCCGGACCTTGCAAGAGCCTGTACTAGCATCGCTATCTCCTCCTGTACTCGGATATAAATTTTAATTATCTCTACTATATTGAAAATTATTGATATATTTTTTCTTTTTTATTGAAGAGCATATATTTAATATCTATTATCAAAAGAAGTCACATATTTTCTTATTGTTTTCAAATTTAGCATAAATTATAATTTTCTATTTATTAAAAAAAACATTAGAATTTTCTTTTTAACATGGTTATATTGAATTTTCTTTTTAACATATTTTCTTATACTTTATTTTTGTAAAATTTTAAATTTCATGTTATATTAAAGTACATGTAAATCTTTATATTATGCTATTTATGTAAATCCATATTAGATATATTTAAATATATCACATTTTCTGGTATGATTAAAAAAATTCCACAGTTATAACAAAAACAGGATTATTATTATTATTATTATTATTATTTTCTCTCTTTAGAAAAGGACTAACTCTAGAGTCTAGAGGTAGAGTGATGAAAAAAAATAATAAATAAATAAATAAATAAAAACCTTACTTTACTTGTACTAGGTTTAAAAATTATATCAGAAAACTATATGATTTTATTTTATTGTTTTCTTTATAATTTTCTCACTAAATTCTATCAAGAAACGAAACTTACACACAATTGTTCTTCCCCAGGTAGATCTATGGTTAATTTGAGAGAGAATACGTACAAAAAAGAAAAAATAATTACTATAAAATGCATTTGGTTTATACACTTACACGTACTCACTCTCCTGTCTGCTTCTTAAAGTTAGTTTTGTCTTCACATAAGTCAGTGAAAAGAATTAAATGTTCCTTCATCTTTTCATACTCATACTTACCTTATCTTATAATTGTTTTGTCGTGCAAGACAGAAATTGATTACATAAGTCGATGAGAAAACATAACATGTTCCATTATTATTTTCATACTCATAATCATGTTATCTAATAATGGTTTTGTCGTACAACATCGAAATTCATGTGTTTTTGAGTTAATCCATTAATTTTTCATTAATATACCTATATGAAGTGACATACGAAAGTTGACTTTTAATAAATAAACTAAAGATCCATTTGAATTGATTTAAAAAAATTATCAAAAAAATTATTTTATTTTATTTAAACTATTTTTGATTAAAAATGTTTAGAATACACTCTAACATCATCTTTTTAATGACTTATTTTTTAAATTAAATATTTAAAAAATTGTATTCCAACTCAGTTAAAAGCGGTTAGTTAGCACGCAACCTAAGAAATCACATTAACGATCAATTCAACAAAGCGTGCGTAGTGAGGTGATAAACTAAAATTTATTATTATTATTATTATTATTTTTCTTGTTAAAGAAATTGGACGAACTCAAATGGCTTTACCCAACTCTCATAACTGTTAATTAAACTAATAAGGAAAAATAAATAATAAAAAGAAAAAAAGAACACCGTGATTTTGTACTGTTGTGAATTTTGAGAGCCCAGCAAAGTGAGAACTATTGCATCGGCAGGAACGGACAACCGGCTTGGTAAGGTTTCCCCACGTAGGAAAGGAGATAATGGAAAATTTTAGGTACATCTGTAGAGGTCTCACCCGCTACTAGAAAGATGAGATAGTACATCTAAAGTGTTATCTTTACTTTTCTATTAAATCTCTAAATTTTAAGTATCCAACTTCATAGATTAACATCGGCTTACTCGATAAGTTTAGTCCAAAAATCTGAGGACAATTTCTAGTTCACTTTAGAGTGGTGTTATATTATGTCCGCTTAGTGTTTATACTTTTTAGTTGTGATTCAATTTATCTTTTTATTCTCAAATTTGTTATCTATTACCATACTTTCAAGAAGTGTGATGACCATACGGAGATTGTGATAGGTTGTGATACTCGTTGCCGATTTGTCATTTAATAATAATTTATCTTTATTTTATTAATTTTTTAAAAGAAAACATGGAAATCAAACCTAAATTAAATGAAATTTAGGAGTATAGAGACGAAATTTTAAAAAAATCATATTATTATCATTTTCCAAACACGAAAACCTATTTTATGAGAAGAAGAAAATTAGGGTAAAAATCAGGCATGCATGCATATAAATAGAAAGAAAAATATATATATATATGTATAGGGCGAACCTCGCGTATGCGGCGATGATCATCTAGGGCTTTTGAGGAGAAGAGATGGACGGCGCTGATTTTCCGGAGTAATCGCCACCGTGGACCGTACGGCGCAAAAACCATATCCTGATAATTATAAGCAATGTATTTTGCGCCGGCGTTCGGCGGGCGGCTAAGGAAATTAGTATCGTGTATCTTCAAGAGTTGCTCCGCTACTGCCGCCGACGCCGCCACGACCATGTCAACGGAGCCTAATCGGAGGTACATCAGAGGTCCGTACTCGCCGGCCATGGTGGCGAGGAGGGAATGGAGAGGCGCTCCGCCGATTTGCGGCATGTTTCCTACGATCGGCCATGGTTTTCGACCAGGCGGGAGGCGGAATCTGCGGCGGAGGAAGAAAGCACGGTAGAGGAGGATGGCGGAGGCCAAGGTTACTACGGTGGCGACGATGAGGGCAATTTCTTCCATGAAATATATATATATATATATATATATATAGATATATTTTTAGGTTATTGATTCACACAGTTAGAGAATTTCGCTGAAGGGGTAGGGAAGGCGGTACTTAAAAGGGAAATGGAGTTGAATGATATGTGGCTAAATTCCTAATTTCAAATTTAAAGTAGTTAGAATCTACGGTTGAAATTTATTCGACGAACGTGGAGTCTGGAGGAATATTTTAATTTATATAATAAATAGAGCAAAACTAACTGAGTTTGCCGGCTGAATCTGGGCTGCCACGTGGCAGAATTTCATTGAGAAATGTAATTTTATTGTCATTATTTTATTTTTTTAATTGTGTCCGTTTTCAGAGTTTTAAGCGAATTGTATCTATTTAGCTAGGGTTAAATTATAAATTTTGTTTTATATTTTAGATAAATTAAAATTTATTCTCCATCATTTTAAAGCTTAGAATTTACTCTTTGACAAAATTTCAAAAATAGTATCTATGATTTAAGAAGATTTTCATAAATAATTCTCACATATCTAAGAAAGTTTTATCAAATTATAGAAACTAAATTAATTCTAACAACTATTTATTTATTTTTAAACTTCGCTTGGATCTCTAAAGATTCATAGGAAAAAGAAAACCCCATACAAAAAAAAGGGAGAAATGGAGTTGCAATTACAGAGGACAAATTACATATAAGAGTCTCCAAAAGAACCCCAAATCCCAGTTGAGAATTTCAAAAGAGGGGAAAAAATGAGGTTGAAATTAAGAAAAAGAAAGAATCTACATTTCAAATTACACCAGAGGGCCATAAAAAGGAATTCAATTGAAAAACTTAGAAGAGGGAGAAAATGGAGTTGGAATAACAGAAGAAGAAACAAAGAATACCCCCATCTCAAGAAACCCCTAATTGCGCAAAAGAAAAGAAGAAGGAAAAAAAAAAAAAAAAACATAATTTGACTAACATAAAGAATATAATATCAACCTCGTCAAAAGTTCGATTTTCCTCCATAGAAAAACCCTAATCGAGAAAGTTAAAAGAGAAAGGCGAGAATGGAGGATGCAATTGAGGAAACAAAACCCAAAGGAGAAGCTCAAAAGGGTGAAAGTGTGGTGGGTAATTAGTTACTGATCAATCTTCTTCAACCATACATTAAGTTTTGGAGTTGCATTATAAATCTGCTAATTTCAACCACATTTTCTCTCTTATTGCCTTTAGAAAAGCCTATCAAATTCTTAAGCAACTCTAACACAAATTTCAAAGCGTCAATTTGTAAACTTTATATAGGTACATATATGTTGTGGCTGAATTATAACGAAATCATTAGTTTTATCTTTTATTGGACATCAATTTTGGTGCCTTTTTTTATTTTATTTTAATGATTGTTTTCAAATTTTTCTTGGTTGCTCCAAAACTGATAAAATCGAATTGGCAAACATTTAGATAATGACATCAATTCACGCGAGGTTATTAAACAAGACGGACTATTGTGCTCACAGAGGTCAACGATTAAAGGTGTATTTGGTGGTTGATCTTAAAACATATATTTGAAAGCTAGCGATTCAATAAAGTACGTTGGGATTGAGAGCCTTGTATTTTATGCTATATCTGTGTTTGGGATAGATTTAGACCCTGATAACCATTTTGTTTTTTAAAATTAAGCCTACAAACACTACTTCTACCTCTTAATTTCTTTCTTTGTTGTTTAGTTTTTATTAATGGTTTAAAAAACCAAGCCAAATTTTGAAAACTAAAAAAAAGTAACTTTTAAATTTTTTTTTTTTATTAATGGTTTAAAAAACCAAGCGAAATTTGTTTAGTTTTTATCATTGTATTTAAGAAAGATGCAAATCATTGTAAAAATGTGGAGGAAATAGGCTTAATTTTAAAAAACGAAAACAAAAAAATGAAATGGTTACCATATGGGGCCTTAGAAATTAGATTCCATTTAACACAATCATTAAATATACTTGATAATATATTTATAAACCACGAAACTACTAGAACGAGGTACACGATTTTGTTAAACTGTGGACGGGGTACACGATTTTGATCTATGTCACCCCAAATCATGGATGTGGTCCACGATTTTGGTGACCCGCGTTTGAAAGGGAAAAAACAACAAAATAGAAAGGATGAATAATTTCAATTAAATTTCAGTCTCAAACTCTCGCTCTCACTTCATTTCCTCGCTGACAATCACTCTTATCTCTCTCACTTTATCTCTCTCTCTCTTGCTCTCTCAATCTCATTCTCGCTCTCTCCCTCGCTACTCTCTCACGCTCTCCCTCACTAGAGTTGGTCACGTCGAAATTTTTACTCTTCATGTTGGAGAAGAAGAAGATGTAGGAGAAGAAGAAGAAAAAAAAAGGTCGAAGAAGGAAAAGGATGAGATGGGACTATTTTCAAATATAGGAAAATAAACCAGAATATTTACAAATATAGCAAAATTTTACTGATTATCTATGATAGACCGCGATAGATATCTGTGTTCTGTACAGATAGAGACATATAGTACTATCACGGTTTATTGCAGATAGATTGTACTATTTTGCTATTATTTATAAAAAATTTCAATAGTTTTATCATTTAAAATAATTTCCTTATAAAATAATCTATTCAATCAATATCATTATTGATTCTTAAAAAATAATTAGTTTATAATCCATAATAAAAATTTAAAATATATTCACATGATACTTTTTTACATGAAAATTATTTAACAAAAACTAACTTTCAATAATTAAATTTAAATAATTAACACTTATTACTACATGGATTAATTAAATTGGAATGAAATTAAAAAAATATAGACCAATTTTGTATGTTTACATTTTTTTTCATTTTCCGACGAGTTATGCTCGAATTAGTAAATAATGTGTAAAGCTAAAAAGGATATATTTGTTTTCATCTTAATCTTTAAAAGTATTCAAGTTTCATATAATTATGATATTAAGGGGGTGTTTGTTTCGCATAGTTGAATTGAGTTGGGTTGGTAATAATTATAGGGGTAGTTAAGTTGAGTTGGAATGTCTGTATTTGTTGTGCTGAGTTGAATTAGAAAGTCTATATTTTTTGTTTTTGGGGTGCTGAGTTGAGTTAAGTTGAGTTTGGGGTAAATCAATGGGTCAATGGATGGATAAAATCGGTGGTTTTTTAATTACCCCTTAATAAACGTGGGTATTTATTACCCACCCAACTCAACCCACTATAGGCCCCCCAAACAAATACCCCTAAATAATATTAAAATAAACATATGTATATATAATAAATTTAAATTAATTTAAGTGAATCTATAAATAACACAATGAATAACGTTTTCATTTAAATAGAACGCAAACCAATCCAATTTAAACAAGTTGATAAGTGAAATCAATTTTTCGATCATCCAAACCTAAATTATATTGAGATAAGCGATTAAAATAATTTGTCATAAAAAGCAATGAAAATTATTTTTGACAATGACTTCACATTTAGCGCTAGATACTTTGATTTGACGGTTCTAAAAAGAGGGATTAAAAGTTATTTTTCATGGTTGGTATTTTACCACATATTTTAGTGAAACGTGGATAAGCCTAACACATGAGTGACGGTTGAAAAGTCCCACGATCGATGTTGCTACTTTCCCTATTGCACAAATCATTCAATTAAATGAGAAAGAAAATAATATCGTAGCAGCTTCGATCTCAGCATAAGATCATGTTGAATCACCTATTTTGATGCAATATTAAATTACTAATTGACTAAAAATATTTAATTTAATAAGAAAAAGCAAATTTAATATCATATCATCTAGGAGTAATTTCAACAATATAGTGGTTTTTTAAAAAAATGACGAAAATATAGTACTAACAATTTTTTTTTTTTTAATAAAAATGGTGGAGCTTAAAAAATAAATTTTTGAAATAGAGTTGAATTGGAAACTGTTAATAAAAATATAGTTGGTAAATCGTGGATGGGGTACACGATTTTGATGGCATTAGGTGGCATCCAACCTGGCATTAACTTGACAATCCATGTGGACTAAAATCGTGTCCACCGTCCATGATTTTTTTTTTTTTTTTCGTTCTTCTTCTTTGTGACTCCCTCTCTATCTCTTCCTTCTTCTTTTTTTCTCTTCTCTCTTCTTCTCCTCATTTTCCTTCTTCGTTTCATTTTTTTTTTCTTTTCTTCTTCTTCTCATGCATCTTCTTCTTCTTTAGCTTATTCTTCTTTTCCAACATGAAGAGTCCAAACTTTAACACAACCAACTCCTATGAGCGAGAGTAAGAGAGAGAAAGAGAGAGCGAGATTGAGAGAGGAAGAGTGAGAGAGATAAGAGTAATTGTGAGTGAGGAAAGGAAGCGAGAGCGAGAGAGCGAGAGTTTGACATTGAAATTATCCCTCCCCCTTTTTTTTCATTTCAAACGTAGGTCACCCGATTTTGGTGACATGGATCAAAATCGTGTACCCGTCCACGATTTCGTAATTCTATTTTTGTAAAATTTTTTCAATTCACCCTATTTTTGTCATTAGTTATTAAAAATAACATTATTTAAAAAAAAAAAAAAAATCTATCATCTAACACCCCAACTAGTTTTTTCCTAATTTAAAATTAAAATTCATCAAAGATTATTTACTTTCTTTTACAACTAATTTTCTTTTCTAAAAATACAAATGACAGCCATCATATTAAAAGCTCCAACAATCTGAAACAATAATTTGGGATTGTTTGAGCTTTTAAAATAATTGTTGTGCTCTAGAAAATGAAGCTATAGTAAAAAAAAAATTAAAAAAAAAAAAAGATAATGTTTGGTATTATTATTAATCATTTCTTAGTTAAAAACATGAAAAAAATTTCCTCTCCTCCAAAACCACATCTTAAAATTTTGTAAGATAACATGTTCCTAAATAGGAGTTCCTACTATATGTATCCTCTCTATAGAAACATAGATTAATATATATTTCTATAGAGAGGATATAATATCTATTATATAAATAGGATTCTAGTGGATGAATCTTCAAACGAGACATGTACCAAAGCAAACAAACAAAAGGAGGTGATTCGGTAAAAAAAAATGAATTGTTGTTTTAAGTAATCCTCAAAACAACAATTCAGTTCAATTCGAATCGACTAATCCGGTATATTTTCCACATTGATAGGAGTACATTTATGTTTCTGCTTTACAAATATGATATTTTCTGGGTAACATTCTTCCCTTCCCTTAATTCACGATCTTTGCTGCTGAATTAATCTCCGGTGTGTCGGGACCTGAACCGTGGTGGTGCTCTTCTACAACTTCTTCAATTACATAGATAACGGCTCCTCCACTTCTGGAATTGATAAAGGAAACCTTTCCAAGCCTGAACAAGATCGGAAGAACTGATTGCTTTCTACAATAACAAAATAGTTATCTACTAGCCATGTTTTCTTTCTTTACAATTGAGAACAATTTTTGTTAAGACCAAATAAATTTAACATTTTTTTTTGTACTACTATGAGGTGAGAGATCTATCTTCAATCTCTAGAGAGAAATATCATGACAATTATCAATAAAATAAGCTCACTTTGGCACACAAATTGAAAATTGGGTTATGCTATTTGCTAATCTTCTTGGTGTGGTTGATTTGGATTTCTTGCACTTGCCACTAAAATCTTTAGGTTAATTGAATACTATCAAAGGTTTTTGGTTAATTAGTGGTCTAAAAAATCACCTTAAAAGTATAGTAATAGTTGTAATTACACCTTTAAACTTTCAATTGCAAAAATTGAGCTCTTAAACTTGTACAATTATTAGAATTAGACTCTTAAACAAAATTGCTGTAGAAATAGAACTCCAAAATAATAAAAATTAAACTCCAGTGACATTAAATTTAAAAAGGCTATGCTTATTATTACTAATTTGAAACTACGTACGTGTATTGCAAATGTTTACCTATCACAAGTAGGCATTTTTCTACTAATCACTATTCAAAATTTAGCAAATAAAGATCCGTTGTGCAACAAGAGAGTAAATAATGTAATTTTTAGTAGAAATTTAAACCATCAATGTCTAAATGATAAGAAGTGTTTATCTACCAAAATAATCCAAAACAAGATTGAGATATTTAATTAACTACTTTTAATTAAGTAATGAAATTTGCAAATTCCATTCTCTAATCACTATCACTCGTTGTTTCAACGTCCTCTCCATTTTCTCCCCCTTCGTCTTCTTCACTTTCATCACCTTTATTTTTCCCCACACATGGAATTTGAATTAATATCTCATATCTTCCATCTTTGATTCCATTAATCAAACCATTATTTTTCTCAACTTTATACTCCAAATCTTTTCCGCCGTCGCCGGCATCCACGTACACGGTGGATTCCTCGCCGATCTCTTCTTTTATAAGCATCTTCGAAAGCTGCGTCACCACTTTCTTCTCCAGCCACCGCCTGATCGGCCTAGCGCCATAAACCTAAAACAAAAACATTGCAACACCGGTGATTCATTGAATAATGTCTATGAAATGATCGATAAAATGTCATTATGGACGAAATACAATGGCTATCACTTGTATTATTTTAATTTCTTTAATGTCCATTTCGAATTATGTGAAAACATCATATTAAATCTAAATGTATCAGTTAAAAATTACTTTTAGTCCATAAATTTTAATACGTAACTATTTAATTTTGTAAAAATTTAGTCCTTGAAATCTACAATATAGCAATAGAATCTTTGTACTTTCAATTTTTAACAATTGAGTACCCATCGTAGAATTTTGTGACAAGATTAATAAGATTTCTTGCATAAATATGAACCGATGAACTAAATAAAAACTCAATATTTTTATAAAATAAAAAATTCACATCATAATATTAAAAAATTTGACATCTAGTTTCTATGAATTCTTTGTAGTTAGAAAATATAAATAGATACGAATTTAAAGATACGATGGCTAAATTATTACATACTAAAATTTAAAAACTAAATTAGTACAAAATAAAAAGAACAAGGAGTAACTCATAATAAACAAAAATTTAGAGACTTGGTTTAACGAGAGAAATTTTTCAAAAAAACTTATTTTTATTTTAATTATTTTGATAAAATACACCTCAAAATCTTGTTTGGTGTTTGCTAAACATTCTAATTTTTCTAAAATGATTTACTTTTTTAAACTAAACATTATAAAATATATTTCAAACCCATTAAAAAAAAAAAAAAAAAAAAAACCTTGTCTTTAACCTAAAATATGATTTCCGGATCGAAGCATTGATGAAGAACGAAGTAGAGAGCGGCTTCTGTGACGGCCATTGCAATGCCTTTTTCTGGCAGACGGCGAGTAACGTCTTGCATCATTGATTTAGTGATCCTTCTTTGTTGATCTTTCGAAAGCGGCCGGAAAATCAAAATCTCGTCCAGCCGGTTCACAAATTCTGGCTTGAAATGTTCTTTAACCTGTAAACATCATATACTCACCGAACAACAAACATCTTTAGCACAACAACAAAAATTCGCTCTTATATTATAACAATAATCCTATATTTTTAAATGTTTAGTATTGCAGTGTCTTGCTAAAATTATTACTACAAGAAATTAAATTCGAAAAAAACAAAATGGTTAGAATATATAGAATAACAAAAGGAGAGAAAAGATACATTTTTGTTAAAAACATTAAATAAATTTTCACAAATTTGGTATTAAAATTCCTAATTATTTTAAATTGGTTAATTAAAATTAATGTCAAATACAGAATTAATAAAAGAGAATCAAAATTAAAAGTATAAACATTGAAATCTATTGACCAGATAAAAATTAAATTCAAAATTAAAAAATAAATCAAATAGAAAATAAATTTAAAATCTAGAAATATATAGGTAATATTTTAAAACTTAAAAACTGAATGTAAACTAAAATTTAAATTTAGAAATAAAAAGAATAATTTTTTCTAAAAAGAATAATAAAAAAAAGGAGACACCAAATTAGAGTTTAAACCTAGGAGTAGATATAATCATTAGTGTGGGTGGCCTTAAAAAGTAATTTAAAACTAGTTACCTTTTTAATTTTAATATAGAAAAGTCAAAATTCAATTATGTAAAAATGAAGATATGAATAATTAAAAAAAAAATTTAAAGAAAAAAAAAGTACACCTTTCGGAGAACCCTATCACGAGCAACATGCTTGGGGCAGTACTTTTCAGCAAGAAGGTGCCCAGCTCCAAGATTGGAAGTCATGATAACAACCGTGTTTCTGAAGTCCACTGTGGAACCTTGCCCGTCGGTCAGGCGTCCGTCATCTAAAACTTGAAGAAGAATATTCAAAACATCCACGTGGGCTTTTTCCACTTCATCAAGAAGAACTACGCAATATGGTCGCTGGCTCACTGGCTCTGTTAGTTGCCCACCTTCATAGTATCCAATATACCTAAAAAACAAACGTAATCTAAAAATAATACATTCTTTCCTCTATCAACTACACGTGACAAATTGCGATTGAACCATTAATAAAAAATTAATTTTCTAATAATATAATAGTATGTGGACAATTTTCTATAATGCTTCCATTCATCAAAGATTAAAAAAAATTATATGTGAAAGACATAAATGATATTCCACAATCTAAAAAGACCAAAAAGATATTCACTTTTTCGTTTTCTAGTCTACTTACGATGAAAATTATTAATTTAAATAAAAACATATTTAAAATTTTAATTATAATTAAAAAATCAACATACCCAGGTGGAGCTCCAATGAACTTGGAAACGGAGTGTTTCTCCATGTACTCCGACATATCAATTCGCACCATACGATTCTCGTCATTAAAAAGCTCATGAGCCATAGCCTTGGCTAGCTCTGTTTTCCCAACCCCATACGGGCCCAAAAACAAAAACGAACCATTAGGTTGGTTCGATCTTACGAGCCCAGCTCTGAACCTCATCACGCTTCAGCTATTGAATTAACTGCTTCATTTTGTCCTATGACTCTTTTCTGCAGCCGCCCGGCCAAACCCATAACCCACTCCTTCTCTTTCCCGATCAGCCTCGAAACTGGAACCCCAGTCCAACGGCTCACCTCATCGGCTATTTCCTCCGGTCCAACCGTGTCCTTCACTATAAAGCTTTGCTTTTTTATCCTCCATTCAACCTCATCAATTTTTAATTCTACTTCCTCTAATTTCTGCCGTCGGATATCAGCGATTCTGATTAAATCTTGCCGTTTTTGGGCTGCTTCTATCTGAATTAATATTTCTTCCTTCTTTTGCTTCAATTTCATTAATTTATCCATTTCGGATTTCTGTTTGCGATGTTTTGTTAACAATGGCTGCAACTCGATATTCAAGTCATCGAGCTCTTGTTTCGCCTGAAATTTTTTTAAAAAATTATTGTATGCATTTGTTTTTTTTTTTTTTTTAATTATAATATTTAATAAAGAAATAAAATAAATAAATAATTATATGAGGAAGACGGGCTTGGCTTGCTTTGTCATCCTCTTTTATAAGTGCATTGACTTCAACTTCAAGCTTTGCCCTTTTACTTTCGAGTTCCAAAATTTCTTCAGGTTGAGTGTCGAGTTGAACTCTCAAGCATGCACTTGCTTCATCAACTAGATCTATTGCTTTATCGGGGAGTTGTCGCCCTAAAAACAAAAATTAAAAATAATAAATGATGAGAGACGAAGGTTAAATTAAAATCTAATATTATAATTTAAAGAAAGTTAGAATTGATTAATTTTTATATAAAATTAATAGGTACATGAATTAGTTCTGCAAAACCCTTAAACATTGTCATTTACTCTAAACCATATAAGCTATTTATAATGAAATTATAACTTTTAAACCATATAAACTAAACTTTAACTCTTAAAAAAAACGGAAAAAAATTAGAAAGACAAGTTTTAAATCAATATTAAATCACACAAAAAGGAAAATCAATTTTATTGTTGGTTAAAATCCTATTTTGACCCTTAAACTATGCTAGTTGTTTAATTGATTTTTTTTCTTTTAATATCCAATTTTAATTTATATATAAGTTATTCTAACTTTAATCTCTATTAATCTATCGTTGATTTTTTTCTAAGATTTATTATATAAAATTTATTGAAACCTAGAGATAATTTATTAGACATTTGCAACTACTTAAAACCTAAAATTGAATAAAGTCTAAAATATACAGATATCAAAATAGTATATTAATGAAAAAAAATAAGTTTTAAAAATTCTAAAAACAATTAAAAAAAGAATTGATGAAAATTGTAGTTGCTTTACTTCTGATCTTACTTTACAAAAAAAATTTAAAATACAAGTAATAAAAATAAATATATAAATACGCCAAATTATATATGGCTTTCAAAAAAGTTAACAATTAACAAATGTGTGAAGTATGCAGTCGGTAATATTTTTTAAATTACAATTTTTTAAAAGAATTTTATTCAGTTGAATATTTTATACCAATCGAATTAATGATAAAAATTAAATTAAGATACTAAATTCCAAATTTGATAGAATTTAAAGTTACTTTCTATGGTTTTATAAAGAGAAATAATCTTAAATGATAAAACTACTGATAATATTTATAACTAATAACAAAATATATGGTCTATTTATGATAAATCGTAGACTAATATTTATATCTTTAGTGACACAAACAAAAATTTATTACGGTCTATCGCAAATAAACAGTAAAATTTTGCTGAACTTATAAGTATTTTGGTTTATTTTATTATATATTTAAAAAAAACTCTAATTTTAAATCAATATTCAATTACATGAAATAGGTTTTTTTTTTAAATATTGTTTTTATGATTTATAATTAAATTTTAAGTTCATAAATACCGTTTATGAAAATTTTATTAAATTATGAGACTAAATTTTAATTTTTTAGTGATAATTTTGTAATTTAAGTATTTTATTATTTTATTATTTAAAACAATTACACCTGTGATGTAGCGATGAGACAGTTTGGCAGCAGCAACAAGAGCAGTGTCTTTAATTTTAAGAGCATGATGATTTTCATCTCTCTCCTTCAACACTCTAAGAATGCTAATGGAATCTTCAACGCTTGGCTCATTTACATAAACTTGTTAAATCTCCTCGCTAATGCCGTATCCTTCTCAATATACCTTTTATATTCCTTCAACGTCGTCGCTCCGATGCACCGGAAATTCCCTCTCCCCAGTGCCGGTTTCAGAATGTCGGCGGCGGTTCCGCCATTTCGGACCACCAAGTGAATTTCATCGACGAACACTACCACTTTCCCTTCCGAATCTTGCACTTCCTTCATCACGTTTTTCAGTCTCTCTTCGAATTGCCCTCTGTATTCTGTTCCTGCGATTAAGGCTCCCATGTCCAGCTCAAGGATTCTTGCGCCGGAGAGTTTGCTCGGTACATTTCCGGCGGCGATTTTCTGTGCGAGTCCTTCGACGACGGCGGTTTTTCCGACGCTAGGCTCGCCGATTAACATGGGATTGCTTTTGGTTTTACGGCAGATAATGGTGAGGAGACGGCGGATTTCTTGGTGGCGGCCGAAGACGGGATCGAGTTTTTGGTTTTCTGCTTTGTCGACGAGGTCGTGGCGGTAAGTCTCCAGCGCCGATTTGGCCATTTTGAACTTCAGCGATGATTTGGGATTTTTTTTTTTTTTTTTTTTTTTTTTTTGGGGTGGGGGGGGCGAAATTAAAAAATGAATACTTTATTTATAGTATGGGATAAATTTTGAAAAGAGTGAGGGAGTTGAGGAGTTGGTGTCTCCAGTATAGGAAGAGGCTGGGGGTGGAAGACGAGAAGTGCGAGTGCAGAGCCCCGAGTTGCTTAAATGTTTGTAATTTTTGGAAATAAAATACATTTTTTAAAAAATGGGTTTTTTTTTTCTTTTTTTAATTTCTTTTGGATAATGTAGTTTGAGATTTTATTATTGATGTAATAAAAGTTTTCTTATTCATTCTCTCTTCCAATTAAATGACAACTATGAATTTGTGTTGGGTTACTTGGGCCAAGGCCCACAGCAAAAATAAAATAAAAAGGAGGAAAATTGTTCTATATTGAAAAGCTAAGCGATGCCTCAAAATGTAAATATACCAAAGCATGATAGAGATATTCTAAAGTTTGGTAGTGGTGGAAGTATAACTTTTATACTACATGTGCGTCATCACCATTCGCTAAGCGGGTGAAGTAATTTTTTATTACTCCTCCATTTAAAATTTTATCGTTTTTTGTTGTCTAATTAGAAACATTTACATTAAATTAGATTTTCAGAAAACAATCCATCTTCAACTCTTCTCTTTGTACTTTCTCAATCACTGTTCTGCAAATCTTAACTCTGGCAATTAGCACCATGGTCGTGCCAAATTACTTTTGAGGTGGATAGACATTGAGGATGGGGGTAGCATGAGATCGCATGATAGAAAAAGAAGAAGAAGTCCATTGTTGTTTGAGTGAAAGACAGCTTCAATCATCGATTCCCTTTTTTTTTTTTTTTTTTTTTTTTTTTTGG
>QLSR01000225.1:2829127-2863756 GCA_031780015.1 Citrullus colocynthis
TTTTTTTTTTTTTTTTTTTTTTTTTTTTGGCGTTGATGGTCTCCATAGCCTTATTATCAACGAAACGACGAGCTTGGTGTTGCAATGCTTCTAGATTTTGAAGTAGCTCCTTTAGAAGAAGGAGGCGTAGAGAAATACATAACCTCCATAGCGTTTAGGGTTTTTTGTCCCGTCATCGTGGGTGATCGGAGGAGTAGCCGTAGAGGAAGACAAAATGCTTAAACTCAAACTTGATTGAGAGACTCAAGTTACTCTTGATCAAATTGAGAATCAAATTGATTTTCTCAGTTTAAGATATTGGACCTTTGAACCGAATCTTGTCCTATACTAAACAAAATTGGTTTTTTAAAATCGAATTGATTGGTTCAATTTTTTTTTTTTGGATTGATTCATGTAAATATGTTTAACAACAAGTTTATTATTGTTGTTATTATTTTGACAATATGTAGAGTGGAATAATCGAAATTTTAATCTCATGTTCTAATAAAGTTTTGTGTTAGTTCACCTATACTCGTTTTTACTAACAAATTATTTTTTCCAACACTTTCAAACTCGTATTTAATAGATATCGAGTTTTAAAATAGTTTAATAATTTTACAAACTTTTAATTTTACGATAATAAATCTATGTCATGTTTGACTTTTATTTTTTAATAAAGTTGAGAATTAGTGTTTTATTAGACGCAAAATTGATGTTGGTGAATTTTATGTAGATATTGGGAGAATTATGAATTTATACCCATGAATTTTGAGAGAGGTATAAATTAAATTATGAACTAGTAATTGTATCGATTTAAATATTGGACTTTTATAATTGTATTAATTTATGCCATCATTCAAATTTTGTTAAAAAATATCGTGAGAGACTTATAATTATATCAATTATTTTTCTAAATTATTATAAGTGAATCAATTTTGACCAATTATTAGGATTACCCAAAAAATAAATATAATCAAAATTTTGTGTCTATTATATCTATAAACATGTAATTTTGCTTAACTGAATCCACAAATTTTAAAAATTGTCTATCAGGTCAATAACCAAATAGATGCTTAATTAAAAGTTAATAGACGGATTAGACACAATATCATAAACTACCTTAATAAAATAAAAACACAACATGATCGACTTATTAGTTTTAATTAAAGCACAACATAATTTTTTCTTTCATAAACATCTTTTTTTTAATCATATTAAATATTGCACAAATGTTTAAAAATAAAATATAGTTCAATTGACATAATACTCTTATTATCAATCTATAAGTTAGAGATTCGATTTCATCACTCCACATATTGTAAATAATAATAATAATAAATTATACAAATTTAAATTCAATTAATGTGCAGATTAACCATTGAACAATATCGGCAAAACACTTCTTTTTAATATATATAAAGATTGACAAATTTAATTTCAATTAATTGTCATTTTTATTTGAAAACTTATCGATATTGTACTTGCATATATTTTATAATTTATTGAAAACATATGAAAATACTCTCTCCCAAACAAATTTTCAAACGAAAAATTTGTGGATGTGAAGTGTGAAATTAAAAATTAATATATTGTCAAGTTCAGATATAAATTTTGATTATCTCTTAAAAAAATGAAAAAATTGAAAATGTTGGATTAGCAAACTTTTAATTTAACGGATGAAAAGAAAATCCAATATCCATAAGTATTGGACGAGCCGGTTCGGTTCAATTAAACCAATCGCATTCTTCATGCAGCCCGAAAATAGACCGGGCCGTATCCAGTTTTCTATATGCTGAAGAATCAGATTCACCAGAACAATTATATCGAGGCTGAGTCGTCGAGACTTGAGAGCCAGTCAAGAGATGTCGACACAAGCGAATGATCCACGGCAGCCGTCGGCGGCGAAGCCTTTTGTTGCTCCGGCAGTGAATCCACAAGATCTTCCCGTTGATTATTCCGGTTTCATCGCCGTAGTTTTCGGCATCGCCGGTGTCATGTTCAGGGTATTTTCTGTTTCTTCTCGAGTACTCACACAAGGTAACTATGGCGATCTTACTTTTTTACTTATTCCACACTCTTCGTTTGGGTGAAATTGGACAGTACAAGCTTAGTTCGTGGCTAGCCATCATATTTTGCGCCCAATCGCTTGCGAACATGAGGAATGTTGAGAACGATCTCAAGCAGATTTCCATGGCCATGATGTGAGTTTTCTTCCCTTCCCGATCTCTATTTCACTGTTACTTCATACGGATCTATAGGTAAATTTGAATTTGTCTGAAATCTGAACAATCTAAATTCTGTCTAGGTTGACTTTTCCGTCGCTTTGTAGACGCAAGAAGTAATGTTTATTAGCTAGGGTTCGAACTAATTTAACCACCTACTGCATTGGGGATTATGATATTTTCGATAATCTCCACATGTTTAGAATCGCTACACATTTCAATCATTTAATCAATGTATAAATTACTGAAATATTGTGAAACTTGGATCATACCAAGTGCCCTTATACTGATGGCCTGACTTGGTTCTCGTGTGTTAACTTAGGGTATTTTGTTGTGATATGTTAACACTGATCATGTTTAAGAGATAATCTTTGGTTAGTTATTTAATATCCTATAATTTTCTAGATCCCAAATTTTGCAAGGTTAGTAATTGTCTTGCTTTACTGGTTCGTGAATATCTAAGTTGGCATGGACACACCATCATAAGAGAAGAGAGAGTATATGCAATCTTTTACACTAGCGATCGTGTTTTGTGATCTTTTTCAGATTCAGAGTTGATTCCGTCCTCAATACTTGAGATTTAGGAACCTTGATACGAGTTGCCATCTAGCATTGTAGTTTTAGTTTACCTCGTGTCAGCCTTAGACGTTGTATGCAAACAACGAACATTCCCCCTTGATGTATTCCACTACCTTTTTTATTTTTCCTTTGGTTAAAATGCTACTTTGGTCCATGCTTTGTTCATTTTGGTTCAGATTTTCAAAATGTTTATTTTGGTCCCTATACTTTTAACTTTGGTTCATTTTAGTTTTTGTACTTTCAAAATGTTCATTTTGATATTTATACTTTCAACTTTGGAACATTTTGGTCATTGAACTATGGAAAAGTGACCCTTTTGGGTTCCTTCATTTTCATTTTAATATCATTTTTAAGGATCAAAATGGTCATTTTTTTGGAAGTTCAAGGACCAAAATGAACCAAAGTTGAAAATATAAGGACCAAAATAAACATTGTGAAAGTACATGGACTAAAATGAACCAAAGATGAAAGTATAGGGACTAAAATGAACATTTTCAAAGTACATGAACTAAAGCCAAAAGTATAGGGATCAAAGTAGTATTTAAACCTTTTCCTTTTTGTACTTGCTTCTTACCCTTTCTTTTATGTATGACTTTAGAGCATAAACTAGGGAACTGATTAATTATCACAAAAATTACTTGTCTCGGGAATAGGAATCAGTGAATTGAAATAAAATTTGGATTGAGAGCTTGCAAAATAAGAAACTACAGTCCCATTACTTTCTTTCTCAAGCACACTCATGTTTAAATAACTAAATAAATGTATCCTTCACCGCCTTCCACTCACTTTATTTTTTAACCTTCTGTCACTAACTAACTCCTACTAATATGCCCTTCGAGTTCTAATAATATTTCTTACGTCTACGCTGTTAAAGTTCCTACACTTAGGTCTGCAGAGATTTAGGTACGAGTGAATAATGAGCGTTCCATTTATTGATGTTCTTGTTGATTCGAATTGTTGCTCTTCGGACCTGAGTTGTGGCATGGTAACAATGTCCCATGAGGCCAACTGACATGTGAAACTACATCTTTTAGTTTCCCCCTTTGATGACGGGTTAAGAATTTTAAGATAAACGAGAGATGGTAGTATGATTGTCTATAATGGTACCTAACAGTTTTGAGGACATAAGTGATTTTCATTACATTTTCAAAACAATTGTTGAAAATTTAATATAGAGAGGTGTTGATGCATTCTATTTTCTACCTATATTTATATAATTTAGGTAAAACTCAGTCTAGACAGGCCATCTTGGGTTTTCAAATTGTTTTTTGAAGCCTCTAATCAAGTCAAGTCTAAGCAGATAATTTTGAATCATCTTGTTTGAATGATTTTTCATTTTACATTATCAATATTTTAATGTGATTCAATAGCATCAGTTTAAACCCATTTTGTGGTTTCAACTCTTCTTTTTTGGTTCCGAATCCAGGTTTGCTATTATGGGATTAGTGACAAATTACTTGGGACCTGCGCGACCAGGAACAAAAAGTTAGACTCTTCATTTAGAATGCTTATGATGTTTTTTTCTTTTTTCTTTGACTTAATTTATCTTAGGAGTTTTTTATGATGATTGACTGTTTTTATATTATGGTCTCAAAAAAAATATGTGGGAGGACAGATTTTGAAAGGTCTACGCTGCTATTTTTTTTTTTTTTTCTTCTTCTTCTTCTTCACTTCCCAGTTATTTTTGCACATACTTCGTCGACTATGTAATTAGGAATTTTATTCATTTATTTTTATTTTTGCGAGTGCCCGAGCCAGCTTATACACACCATAACTAATATCACGGGACAACCCACTTGGGTTTACAATATTTGGATGTCAAGAAAACTCGTAGGATATATTAATTCCTAGGTAGCTGGCCTCCATGATTGAACCCATGTCCTTTTAATCATTTATTGAGTTTATATATTTTTTTTACACCATTAGACCAACTCATGATGGTTTTATGAGATTGAAATTTTGTTGATTTAATTCGAAATTATTATTAATTAAAAGAAAACTTGCAACAGCATTACTATATTATTCGTCTACTTCTCCTTCGTTTTTTTTTTTCTTTTTTCTCAAGGCAATTAATTAAATCCATCCCTTCTTGCGCTAAATGTTCATATTTAACTTCGACATGTGGTATGCATATTTCTGGTAGATTTCGTTAATGTAAAAAAGTTTGAAAATATAATTTTCCAGACTCTTGGCATTTGGCATATAACTGGAATGTTATGTCTAATAGTCCAATTAATCTTCAAAGTTTTTAAATTTTTTTTTGGAGACTTATTAAACAAAATTGTAAGTTTAGGAGTCACTTATAATAGTTTTAAAAGGATTAAGTTTGAAAATTCATTTGTCATAGTTTTTGTGGTTGCATTGGATGGTGGGTACGTCTCCTGTTGGAAATAATAAAAATATCTCAATCATAAAAACACTATGTAGCCGCTATTAAATTGTCGTAATTATCATTGAATTATGACCTAATTATGACCTCTATAACCTTGAAGAAATATTGTAATCTTTAGCTTTTTGTTGGAAGAATTGTTCTTCGTATGTATATCTATTTATTATTGGAAGAATTCAGGAAAGAAAATAGGTCGATTGAGAAACAAAAAGAACATGAAAATAAACTCCTATGCATATTGAAAAAATACAAAACAAAACAAAACGTAAAGGATAATCTTCTCAGCAGTCTGCTTCTACTTTTCATGAGTATGCTTCTTATCAGTTTGCTTCTCCTTCTCATCATTTCGCTCTCATCACCAGCCAAAATTCAAAGATTCTATTTGGCAAATGCCTGGAAATACCTTTTGTTTATTCTTCATTGTTATGATCTTGTTTCTCCCAGTGAAAGGATCATACAACCAAAAAAAGTTTGGTTTAACCATACATAATATCTCTCCGTTCTCAAAGGCTTGACGAGAGTAATTGAGCCCAAATATTTTAGATTGTCATCATCAATAACAAAATCTTTAATCTATTAGTCTTCTCTTGCATCTTCCACACTCGAATGCTCTTTGTTGTTTCTTTGTTGATGTGAATAAGTGCATAAACACTGCCATTAAATTGTTGTATGTACGCGTGGTTGGAGAAATGACCAACTTCCAAGACTCCAATGACCAACTTCCAAGACAACACTCAATTTAATTTTCTCAGTTTCAACATCGAAAGTATATACGCTATACTCATTTTGTTTGTCTTTTTCTTTTCCCAACCAATAGATGACTCTATTCAAGTAAGCACCCTTACCACATACCTCAAAAGGTAGGGTGTAAAGATGCCTCCATTGGTTTTGTTTAGGGTTGATTCCACACGTACCGAACGTCAAAACTTCCAGTATACAACTAGGTTCTTCTGATATAATAACTCTAAACAATTTGTATTGCTTCGTATTAAGGATGAAACCAAATCCAAAGGCACAAAAATCAACATGACAATCGTCTCCAGGAACTTGGAAGAATTCATTGGTGGTAGGATTGAATATGCCAACACAAAATGTGCAATAAGTGCATTTGCAAATAAGCAGAAAGGCCATTGGAGGATGCGATCGGTAGGATAAGGGTCCAATCACCGTCAAAGGGGGATTTATTCACTTCCACTTCCAATTCCAAATCAAAATCCACATCCAAATGTTTGGCAGAATCAAAATGTAAACAATGCACGTTGTGATTGCATGGAATATTAGGTCCGTAAATGGGGTGGAGTGTATCACAGGTAAAGAGAATGAAATCGTTTGTAAGCAATTTAGAAGAGGAAGCATAATCTAAAATCAAAGCTTTCCAAGTTTTACATACAACTCTACAAGCGGCCAAATCGGAAACAACCAGTCTGGAGAAAATTACCAATATCCAGTGGAAGCCCACTTCCCCAACTCATCATCTCCATCTTTACTAAGACAGAATTGAACAAATTAGGGTTTCTCTTTTGTTGAAGCCTCTTCTGACTTGACGGCATTTAAATACTTGAATTTGGGGAAATACTTACTTGGGCCATTTATTCATTATTAATTTTTTCTTTCCTAATACAATAAGGTAATTAATTGAGTTTTTTTTTTTTTTTTAAATGCGGTAATTAATTGAGTTGAACAAAAAAAAAAAAAAAAAATTATTTATTTTGGACTTTTTTTATATTTCTTTCTTTTTTTTTTTTAGTTTTTTTTTTTTTTTTAATTTTTTTTTTTTTTTTTTTTTTTTTTTTTTAATTAAATAATTAAATTTTTTTGTTTTTTTTTTTTTTTTTTAAATTTTTTATTTAATTTTTTTTAACAAAAAAAAAAAAAAAGTAATTAGTTGAGACATCTTTTATATCTACTTCTGCGCCTAATTGAGGGATTTATTATGGGATAAAAATTTTCTAATTTTATTTTATTTTATTCATAATTTTTTTAGAATGTGTCTTTTTTATTTCATTTTTGTAATTTTGAAACGTATTTATTTATTTGTAACTTTAGAATATTAAACTATAAATACTACACTGTTACGTAATAAAATCTGGCACTCAAATTTTGAAGAGAATTTTCTAAGAAGTGACTAAATTGTTACAAATTTCAAAATACGGAGATTAATTGTCGCACATTATTTTTTTATATGAGAATTATAACAGTAGATTAATATTTAGGGACAAAATCATTACCAACCAAAGGTTAATGTTTTTATTATTTGAATAAACATTAATTATGAAAGGAATTGAATCTAAAAAAAAAAAAAAGTGTATGTCACGTTATTTGATGTCATTTTATTTCTTGAAATAATTAAAGATACAAATAAAGTTACATTTGTTAATCAATAATTTCAGCAAAATCTTTTAGATCTGTTCGCGGGAGCCACTCCCTGAAAAATGGGAGGAAGAATTTTCTTATAACTTTTTTTAGAAAATTGGAATAGTTTTAAAGTAATGGTAGATTATTGAGAGGGTGTTTTCTATAAAAGCTCCAAAGAGCCTTATTTATAGAAACGGTTACTCTTAATCCTATTAAAATAACATATTTTAAATTAAATATTTAATAATATCCAATAATACGATGGTTCAAAATATTTAAATATTTATTTTATGCAAAATCTTTAATTTGATTCCATCTCAATTAAATAATTAATTATTCGAATAAAATTTAAATTAGTTAATTAATTTTCCATCTATTTATTTATATGAATTCATATTATAGAGTTATAATTTGAATATTATTAAAATAAACTTGTGCGTGCGTGGGTGGGTGTGGGTGTGTGTGGGGCCAAATCTTTTTTAGCCAACTGAACAGAAATAGAAAAAGTTAAACTCAACCCAAGAAGAACAAAACTAATCGAACTCAACCTTATGGGTTGGATAGTCCAGTTTGTTCGGATTGTCGGGTCATTTGAACATCCTGCAACTACCCCGCCTTCATCAACTACACAACCGGGGGACGCCAATCGTCACACCGCTGCTCCAGCCGTGCTATGAGTTCACTCTTATCACTATCTACATAAGACCGTGGTGCTATGAGTTCACTACTATGTATGACTGTGATCCTACAGATTCACTAGTATGTATGATCGTGCTCCTACAGATTCGCTACTACATATGGTCGTGATCCTACATTACTATGTATGGTTCTGTGCCTTTGTGATAGGACAAGTTAAATTGTTTCACTTAGATGACCATTCATATTAAGCTATAGTATATAGGTCTCGCTAGTTAAGCATTCAATTCATGTTGACGTGATTGCATAGTCTGACCCATTAGTGGTGCTTGACAAGGAGATTGTTGACGATGTCATGGGATTAGAGAAAATGCTCATGCTTAGAGTCACATTTTTAAACAAAGTTTTAAGAATCCCAATCTAAATATATATATTTTTTTACTTTTATTTAAATAGTTTTGATAAAGTTTGTGTTGAGCGAGAGCAAGAGAGTTGGTTGCATCGAAATTCCGTTCTTATAGCTCTCTCTTGCTTCCTTTTTTCACTCACAATCACTTTTATCTCTCTCTTGCTCTCCCACTCTCACTCTCGCACTCTTTCTCGGTCTTTCTCTCTCTCGCTTTTGCTCACCGAGTTGGTCGCGTCGAAGTTTGGAAAAGTTATAGAGAGCGCCTTACCAATAAGTTTGAACTTACCGGAAATGAATTAGCTCTTTATCCATTTTTCCATAAAGTGTTGTTCAGAGCTTTTACGGGAAAAGTGACGAATTAACTCTTTATCCATTTTTCCATAAAGTGTTGTTTAGAGCTTTTATGGGAAAAGTGATAGGGAGCTGCCTTCCGGGTAAGTTTAGATTTCCGGGAAGGAATCGACTTTTTGTCATTTTTCCAGTAAAGTATTGGTCATAATTTTATGGGAAAAGTTCTAATCAATGTTATTTTCTCTTCGCATTTGATTAAAAAAATTCACTCTTACTTCATTATGATTAATAAAATTTCACTGGAAAAATGAAAATGAAAAAAATAGGGCGACGTAAACAAAAATCTGCATAAAAGAAAAAGAAAAAAAAATCTCCATAAATAAAAAAAAGGAAGGAAAGAAGAAGAACAAAAGCATAAAAATGAAAAAAAAAAAAAGAAAAGAAAAAAAAGCTGAAAAAAAGAGAAGGTAGAAGAAAGAAAGAAAGGAGAAGGATTAAAGACGCGGTGGCAAACATTAATTTCCCAGAAATTCCAATAATTCTCTCCGGCGTTCTCTTCACCTTCCCGCAATACCCACGAACCCGTAGCATGTAGAATCCAAATCTGCGATTTTCAAACCATTCGAACCTGAATGCCGTTGGGTGCCAAAGCCTTTTCCACAAGGATTCTTGCGTTTTCGCTTCACTCTTCATTTCTGAAGTTCACGATATTGCAACCCTCCCTCTCTCTATTGGACTCCGCCGTTCGCCGTCGAAGAGCTGGTGTTGCTGCCACTCACTTCTCTCAGGTTCGGTTTTTGAATGCTTTTATTTTATTTTATTTTTATTTTTTTATTTTTTGGCTATTTTTTGGCTATTTTTCCCTTTTGTGATTGTGGGTTTCAAAATCTAAGGAGAAATGATGCTTTACGAGTTTCTAATGTAGACAGTGGAAACTCTTGGGTACCTATGTAAGTGCTAATTGGATTTATTTACTTTTTCACCCGTCTATGTAAGTTTGTTCTCTTTATAGCTTTATTGGCCTTTTTTGTTCTATTGTAGCTTCAATCACTCATCCTCACCCATCATTTTCTTTGATTTTCTAAAATTTCTGAATGTCTGGGTTTTATTCGATTTTGTTTGAGAGTTTTAAATGAGTCAATGTGGCAATGTTTCTGAGATTTGGATTTTTTTTCTGTGCTGGTAATGCTTAGAGCTTGAAAGGGAACCACATTTTGGGTTTGATGTGTTGGTGTTAATTTATGAAGGAATAATTATGCTGTTTGATGGGAATTTGGAAGGTAAGAGTTGGGGTGAGTTGGGTTGATTTAGTTAAAATAATCAAAACTCCATCAACATTTCAAGTTGGGGGATCAAAGCACTGAGTTGGTAGTTTTTACTTATGTTCGCGAGCCAAACACTCTTTCAAGGACAAAAAAGTAATCGATTAATGTAGATGAAAAATAGAGAGCAAAACTTCAGTTTTCTCCTGAATTCCCCCATATCTCACTCATGGCATAGAAAAATTAGAAGCTAATTCACATTTATAAAATCTAAGAAGAGATTTCAGAATGTTATTAGTTAGCTAAGCTTTGAATTCTATATTACTATTCTCCAACAAACCAAGCTGGCTCCCGTTCTTCTTCATTTGATCAAATTGTTCATGGCATTTCAAAACCTTAGGGTGGTCTTCACTCATCGCTTGATGCGAGGAAATGAACCCTCTGGCACATTCTTATCCTTTGGAGCAAGGTCTCAGTGAAAGCGGTTGAGTCTTCTTGGTGTCTTCTCCATCATTATTAAAATAGAAGTTGTACATCTTAATTTTGAGTTGGTTAATGTTGTCAATAGACCCAATTCTCGGACTATAGCAAAGCAATTCTAGCAAGTGCTTGTCAATCTTTCTAGCCTCACCACAGGAAGATAGTGCATTGGGAGAAACTTCATCGGTTGTAGACGGTTTGTTAGTGAAAAATCCTTGGGGGCAGGGTAACCAAACGCATGAAGTGTCTCAATAAGCTTATGGATGGTTTCCTTCGCCTTGATAATCCCCTAAAAAATGTAGCGTCACATGGTAAAATCCAAGAAATTTCCTGACCTTGTACCAAAATAGATATATTTTCTTCCTCAGTTGGGTAGATTTTTTCAAATTGTAGTCATAGTTCATCACCCTCGCAAAAGCTCTAATAATTTTCCTTATTATGCTCTACTCAGGAACTTTCAAGTGGGACATTACTACTTTTATAGGTGTGAACATCAGTTTGCTTTAGTCAGTTTTCAGCCAAAAACCAAAGACTAAACAAATGGTGCCCAAATGAGGTAACTAGTCTTTAACCGAACCGAGATTTCGATCAATTCACTTAATCAGGTCCTGTTTCTCTCCCGAACTATAAGCATTTTGTAGTAATTGGTCATACATCAAAGAAATGTTTCTTTCTTGTCAAAAAAGAAAAAAAAATCTAATTGTGAACATCCTAAATAACGGTAATAAGCACACAATGGACAAAGTTCAATAACAATGAGATTTGAAAATTGTAAACAACAAATCAAAAGGGGGAATGGGAAAATGAATGCAAATTATAAAGCAAGCACGAGGAGGTGAGCATGTATAGACCATGAATCAAAGAAATGGGTATTAATGAAAGAAATAGAAAATCAAACCTTTAATCTAACAAACCAATGGCAACTGGGTTACAAGAGGAAGATAGAGTGGGTCATTGAGGAATAGAAACCTCATATGTGAGGTGATTTTGTCGAAACGTTGAGACTGCAGCAATTGAGAATGCAGTGTGCAGCGGCAGCTATTGAGACATTTCTGGCAGGAGCGGCGTGTAGAGGGTGCAGTGGCTGGTAATGGGAGGGAGGGGGTGGCTGAAGGTGAAATAGGGTTTATAAAAAGGAAAATGAAAGTGATAGGATCTCAGAGGTAAAAGCCTACACTTGTAGGCATAAAAGAGGGGTGAATACATAAGGTAGTTGATGAGTTGGTTAGTGACATGGAGTGGGGAATATTTGTTAGTTATCTCAGTGTGTATGCGTTATGTAGGGAGAGAGGGGCTGGATAGGGGGTTATCGGATACTTTCATATTGTAATCAAACTCTTAAAGAGAGTTAGGGAGAGATTGAGAAGCTCTTGAATTCTTCCCCCGTTGTTGATAAATAAAATTGAGGCTAAAATCGATGATTTTGCCCTTTATGTAGGGGAGGTGAGAGGGAGGGATGGTTATAACTCTATAACAGCTTATGAGCTTGAACTAATTGTGTTCTACAACTCTGTCCTAGCTTTTATCTACGTTCAGTTAATTGATCTTAGATTTTTGTATTCCACAGGGATTCTAAATACCACCCTCTTACTTTTTCATCTGTGAGAATTGACCTTTGATTTTTGTGCTCCTCAGGAATTTTGTTCCATTATTCAACAATTCCTTGATATTGAATTGAAGAATAATGAAGCTGACTGTAGTTGCACGATCCCTTCAAGTCCGTTCCACACTTGCTAAAATAATTGGGTTGTCGCAGGTCCGCTTCTTTCAGCCTGATTTTGCTCCCAGAGACCCAAATGCCAAGCCAAAAAGATACAAGTATCCACTATTTTATGATCCATATGGCCCTAGGCCCCCACCATCTAATAAAATCATTGAGCTTGCTGAAAGGATTGCAGCACTGCCTGCCGATGAGCGTTCCCAGATTGGTCCCACGCTTGGTGAAAGACTTAGACATCCTAAGCTGCAGCCAATTTCAGTGGATGGCTTGGACACGGGGTCCGAAGGAGGGGCCGGGGCAGGAGCTTCCAAGGTGGAGGAGAAAAAAGAAAAAACTGCTTTCGATGTGAAGCTAGAGAAGTTTGACGCTGCTTCAAAAATTAAGGTGATTAAAGAAGTCAGGTCTTTCACTAATCTGGGTCTGAAGGAGGCAAAAGACTTGGTAGAGAAAGTACCTGCAATTCTTAAGCAAGGGGTGACCAAGGAGGAAGCAAATGACATCATTGAAAAACTCAAAGCTGCTGGAGGAGTTGCTGTGATGGCGTAAAAAGTTCTAAAGTTGGTAGTAGCTTTTTGTTTATATCTTTCCAACTAGCCAATTCATTCCGTGCTTCAATCACTGAATATTCTTATGTGAGTTGATGTTGTTGCCAGCCAGTTGAGTTGCAAAAAGGACGAAGGACAATAGATCTCTTTTTTTAGCGTCTTAGACTTGTTTTCCCCTATGGCAGTGATTTAGGCCTTTTCTTTTTCTTTCTAGAATATGATATTATTAAACAAATGCAGTAGAGTAAATTCAAATCTACTATTCATAAAGAGGGGTAAGGTTCTACTGATGTGTAGCCTTAACTTTTTGAGCGATAAACCTGAATTATATTTGTTATTTGAGTTTGTCAAAATTAAATTGTGTTGTATATTTGTTCAGTTTTGCAGCCAAGCTTGTGCAGGTGATAATAACATAAACAGAAGATGGAGGTGGTGTAGCTGTGCTTGACGGCGATTCTTCAGTTCTTGCATATATGAGAGTGGTGACATAAGTACTCAAATTTGTTTTGAGTTTTCATCAATGGAATGTTGTTGGATTAGATAGTTATTTAGTAAGATCGGTTGAGGTGCACGTAAGCTATAGCTTAAATACTCGTCATTAAAAACCGTATGATTGATCTTTTTAGGCTAAGTATTTAATTAAACTTTTTTCTCAATTTGCTCATTAATAGATAGTTCTTTAGAGGTTTAAACTTTAAACTAAATTATGGAAAATACTCTTAAACTTTGTATTTTTGCTAAAAAATACCTTTGAATTTAAAAGTCTCGATAACACTCTTAAACTAAATTTTAAAATACCATTATTTGTTTAAGTTTAAAAAATATTATTGAACTTTCATAAGTTTTAATAATGCCATTAAACTGAAAAGAAGGTTAAAAAATAACTTTATCATTAGTATATAGACCTAAACCGTTAACACCTTGTTCTAAAAAGATCTATGTTGGTCTGTGGTAAGCTAGCAAAGGGCTTTATGAACCAACCATAGTTTAACTCTTATGCAAGTTATGTTTGTGGATATAATCAATTTTAGCAAGTTGATCCTTCCCGAGTTGTTTATAATTACAGTTGGGTCAAATGTCTGTTTTACCCCTGTAATTACCATTTTTCCTTAAGTACTATTGATTTTTCCAGTGAACCATTTGTTTATGGTCCAACCATAAACTAAGTCTCTCTTGGGCTAGTTGAGTCGGCAACTCAGGTCACTCTCATCCATGTGGATTAAGATCAAGTTGCACATGATCATCCTATGAAATATAAATCTCATATACTATAAACCTTTATTTCTTGAACATGATCCATTCGTATGTTAACTACATACATATTCAAGACTTCATGCATTTTTCTGTTAATGGATAAATTAATATTGCATAATTAACAATTAAATTAATTAACTAATCAATTACGAGACCTTATGCCACAAATCCTAACAAATTACACTATATATCATCATTAAAATCAGATTGTTATTTAATGATATATTATTTTTAATTATTAACTAATATGGTATATATTCATATAATCAAAGAATACAATATAGTAGCTACTGTCTTTTTTCCTTGCATCTAATGTTGATTACAAACATGCATTCAAAGTATGTTTAATATATTAAAATTTATATGATTATTGGTCTTATAAATTTTATTATATATTGTGATTATTTGAAATTTTTCTTTTTACTTTTGTCCCTTTCTTAATTTACTTATTTACTAAATATGTCGTTAAAGACTAATTATAAATAATATATGAATAATTAATTATTAGCTATCGATAGAGTATACAATTAATTAATTATTAACTATCAAATTATAGAAACTCGAAAGTTGTAATGTAAAAAGTTTTTCCTATTTTTTTTTCATTTAATTCAAAAAATGAAAATTTATTAGTTTTAGAATTCAATAAGTTTTGTAATTTTAACTTCTACTACCATGGAAAATGAGTTTTATTGACCATCATTTTCCACCATCACATAAAATTTCAATATTTCTTTTTTATTCTCTCTATGCATTATTCTCCAAGACTCTATAATCTTCACTTTTTGGTTCTCTCTATGTATTATGCACCTCAAATTTGATGGATTTGAATAAAAGTGTTTGTTAACCTATTGTTATTGTGAAATAATTGTTTAGTTAAGGTTTTTTTTTCTTCTTCTTTTCTGATAATGTCTTTTTATTTGAGCCTTTTATATTCAAAGTATTCTTGCTTAGATATTTGGAGAAAAAAAATAAAAATTCATTGACCAACCTAATTTGAAGAATGTATATAACTAAAATCTTGATTTTTCTTGGTTATTTTTTTAGGGGTATTTTTTTTAATTGTTCTTTTATAATAAACATATCAATATTTTATTGAAAACGATTGTTGGAAAAAAAAAAGCATCAATCTCTTACATGCTTATGTTCCTTTTGTTTTGAATAAAAAATCACGTAACTTTATAAGCAAAGAAAATTTTAATAAACTATAATTAGTAAATGGGTTAACTGTCAACAATAAATTAAAAATAATAAAAGTTGTAATTTAAAACTAAAATGATGGAACACAAAAGGTTATATTGCTTCATTCACAAATAACTTAAATAATTATACTTTAATTATAAGAATTAACCTTAAGTATAATAGAAAATTAAATTACTAAATTAATTTTATTGATTTTGAAAAATTATATTATATAGAGATGTATTAAAAAATAGAAAAATTGTTGAAAACAATTACAAATTTAATTTAGATATCTAAGTCTATCGTGGTCTATTGCAGATAGAAATTGAAATTTTGTTATATTTATAAATAATTTGATATTTTTCTGTTTACAATAATTTTCCTAAAATATTTATATGAATAAAGTTAGTAATTTTTTATCTATAAATTTAATATCTGTTTTAAAAAATTTACAATTTTTAGTTATTAAATTAATTAAAAATTATTAATAAATTATTAAAATTAAAATTATATTCATATGAGCCACAATATATTAATAATTAAATAGTAATATATTATATTAACATATAAAATGTACCCTAACTAATTTTTAAAGTAAATATATTAAAAATATTACATTAAAGTTATACAAAAAAAAATATATAATTGAGATATTCTTAATATTAAAACACGTATGGAAAGTGTATAAAACTTATATTTTAAAGGTCCAAAATGGTAAATGATCCAATTTAAAAAAAATGTCTAATAACTATTTGATGAAGTCATGACTATGTGAAATTACAATGTTGCCCTTCTTCTTTGGCACAATAAATTCAAGCTCCGACAGAACCAACTCGAATGAATTAGATTGAGCGAGATCATTTTTTTTGCATACGCAAGTTTATTTCGATAATTTCATTCAAATTTGATATTAATAAAGCTACGTTTGATTTTTTTTTTTTTATTTTTTTATTTTTATTATTATTTTTTTTCTTCTTCTGAAAATCCAGATGATTTAGCATTTTCAACCATCCTACAAATTTCCCCAGATAGTTTATCAAACTCGAAATTCCGCGAAACATCACATATACTCACAGCAACACACGCCGCCTTCCTCAACCATACGCCCGCCGGACGCCAATCGTCACACCGCCGCTCCCAGCCGTGCCGTCGAGCCCCGCCATCCACCGCCGGCCATTTTCCCTCTCCATCTTTCTGATTTCTCTCTATCTACCCGCGTCTCTCTCTCTCTCTCATTGTCTTATCTCTCTTAATCGCAGCAGTGCCCAAGCTCCAACAAGCCACCCACGTCCGCCAACCACCGTTTGAAAATCTCTGCGCCGCCGTTGTTGCTAGCCGCCACCGCCGCCGGAGTTAATCGGGTCTGCGTGCAGGTGCAGCAGCGTTAAAGTTGGATTTTGTGAATTCCAGGATTTTGAACAACCTTGAATCGATTCACCCACTTCGTTTCTACGTTCGAACTCAATTCCTTTAAGCATCTGGAGCAAATTTCAGCAAAGGGACTTAGTTTTTGGTTAGTTTTATGGGGTTCTTGTTTAATTTGTGAATGCCCATTAATCTTTGACATAGATTTAATGTTACCCATAGTGTTTGGGATGTTAGATTGAAGATTTGGAGAGTGCTACGTTGCTGTCCAGCAGCTTCGAAAGGATTTTCGCTACCTTTTGGTAAGTGTTCAAGGGTTCTAAACCTTTTTGGATTGGTTATAAATGGTGGAATTGGGATTTAAACTCTTGGTTTATGTGTAGATTCATGTCTTTGGGCTAAGATTATAAGTGACTTTAGAGCAAACCATGTGTTGGGTATGCTGTTTGGAGTTTTTGGGTAGAATTTGTGTTTTGGAATTAGGGCCTAAAGTTTGGGATTAAGTTTGATTATGTTTTTTGTTAGGGTTTCTGATCCAAGATTTGCTCTAGGCCAAGGAGAAGACAAATTTCTTATTATATTTGGGCTCAATTTTGAGGTGAGAAACTTTACTATTGGAATGCCTATGTGTTAGGAAAATTAAATAAAATGTTATTTTTGGCATTGCCAAATAGTTTTAGAAAAACTCATTATGTTTTACATGATTGAAACGATTTTATGAGCATGCTATAAACATTATGAATTATTATGATATGTTACTATGATATGACTGTGTGATGTGGGATAATTTACTCTTATCACTAGCTATGTAAGACCGTGATCCTACTTGTTCACTACTATGTATGACTATGATCCTACAGATTCACTAGTATGTATGGTCGTGCTCCTACAGATTTACTACTACGTATGGTCGTGATCCTATGGATTCACCACTGTATGGTTGTGATCCTACAAATTCATTACTATGTATGGTTGTGTTCCTATGGGTTCACGTTCACTATATGAGTATGTTTCTGCGCCTTTGTGACCAGTAGATATTTGTGATAGGACAGGTTAAATTGTTCACTTAGAAGACCAATACAGATCCCACTAGTTACAAACATTCAATTCATGTTGCCTGTGATTGCTTAGCCTGACCCATTAGTGCCGCTTGACAAGGAGATTTGTTGACGGTGTCGTGGGATTAGAGAAAATGCTTCTGCTTAGAGTCACGTTTTTAAACAAAGTTTTAAGAATCCCGATCAAAATATTTGTTTTGACTTTTATTTAAGTAGTTTTGATCCAGTTTGTGTTGATTTAGAAAATTTTTATTTTTAGTTTCAATAGTCAACTAGTTTTGGTTTTGAAACTACATGTATGTAGTAATGATCTTAGGTAGAGATCTTGAAATGTTGGGTCGTTATAGTGACACTACTAAATTGATATGATAATGTTTATGGGATGACACAACTTGCCTGTAATGACATTAATTAGCCTGGAACGGCACTGTTTAGCCTAGAATGACACGACTTTATGCCTAGATTGGCAATGGCTCTAGCTTGGAATGCCAGTTTTGGAGGCTTAGGCTAACTTTTACGTCCCACCAGTTTTTATAATTTTTCAACTCATGATTGCTTGTGATTGCATAGTCTGACATTGGTAATGGAGTTAAGAAAGTACCAAATGCATGACGGGGTGATCAGTTGAGGGTGCCGTGGGACGAGAGTCATTGCTTCCGCTTCATTTCTTGTTTTTGAGATAATTAATGTTTTGAGTTAGAACCTTTGAGTTAGTGGTTTTAACTCTAAATGTTTCTTTTTATTAACATTTCTTGGGGACCCCCAATTAAAACCTATGTTGGCATTTATTAATTTATGATAGCGATGTTTTGTTTAATTTACTCCCAAATTTATTACATCAATTTTTTTCAAACTTTTGAGACTTGAGTGTCCCTTAGAGCAATCAGACATTGCTTCTCATTACTATTTTAACTTCATTTCATGTTGTTTCTTAGAATTGAATGTTGGTATTATTATTTACATCTTTCTCAAAATTAATACGTAATTTGTCATTTGAATCCTCTTGTTGGCTAAATTGGTAACCTTTTTGTTTAACTATTATCAAACTCAATTTCAGGGAGATGGGGGGCGAAAATGACTTGAAAACATGGGTTTCGGATCAGTTAATGTCACTGCTTGGTTTTTCTCAGCCAACGATTGTGCAGTATATGATTGGACTATGTACTACTTCTCCTTATTTAGCGATTTAACATTCCTTTGGGTATTTCAATTATGGATTGTAAAAGATAGGATATTTATGGCATATTTTTTACGTTGACCATTCTATTGCAGCCAAACAAGCAACATCACCTGCCGATGTAGTGAGCAAGTTGGTGATAGATTTTTCCTTGCCATCTTCCGGTGAAACACTGGCTTTTGCTGAAGGAATTTTCTCTAGAGTGCCACGCAAGCAATCATCCGGTTTAAATGTATTAGTTGAAATTTTGTTACAATTAACATGTGATTCATATATTAAGTTCTTTAATGTTTTGCTGTTCCATTCCTCCACTTATTGCATTTACAACTTTCTTGACATTGGATTACTTATTTTTTCCCTCCTATGGTCATGTCCTCTAGTATAATTTTTTGTTGTCCTGCCTCAGCATTATCAAAAGCAAGAGAGAGAAGCTGCAATTTTGGCAAGGAAGCAAAAGACATATGCACTGCTTGATGCTGATGACGACGATGTTGTTGAAGATAAAGGACGCAGCAGTGATCACAGAGAAACAGAAAATCGCAAGAAACATTTTAGAAAGAAAAATGAATATCAAGAAGACGAAGATGATGAGAAGGTATGATATATGGAATTGTGTGTGTGTGTGTGTGTGTATGTTCTTTTAAGTGGGTTATTTTTTCTTTGATGGGACAATGCAGGAAAGTGCTCTTGAAAGAGAAAATAGACAGGTTAAACGACAGGCATCAAGTTCTGAAGATGATAGCTCTGAGGTACATGTTTGGCTTATTTGGGACTTACCTTCTTAATTAATAATGTCAAATGTTTCTTTGATACTTGGATGTATCTTTTACTTGGATAAAAACCTATTCAGTGAAACAAGTTTTCTTATAACACCAAGTTTAAAATGAAATGCAGTCAGAGGAGGAGCGATTGCAAGATCAAAGAGAGAGGGAGCAATTAGAGCGAAATATAAGGGAGCGGGATGCTGCAGGAACAAAAAAGGTATACTCGTATAGAACTAACGTGCTATACCTTTTTTCCCTCTTTCAAAAAATGATTCATCCTTTCTACAGTGATGTTCTAAGAATTTTATTATATCTTGTTCTGATTCTAGTCATTCTTTGACAGTTAACAGAGCAGAAATTGAGCAGGAAGGAGGAAGGTAACTGATCTTTAATTTAATTAATACATTGTTATGAGGGAAATGACATGCACTCTTTTTAGCTTACACTGTCATCCTTGTTCATCTAATGTTTAACAGAAGAGGCTATTCGGAGATCAGAAGCTTTGGAGAATAATGGAATTGATACTTTGAGGTTTATTACGGCTACCTTTACTCAGTTTTCTTCATGGTTTTACCTTCTCTATTATCTTGAGATAAATATATAATTTTTGCAGAGAGTTTAGTTTAATGAGTATGTGAAATAGTTGCCTGTGGCCCAAGTTTGAAAGGCAACCAACCATCAGTTGAATGAGTGCAATTATATCATTACTATGGGAGCTATCTTGGATTCGAATGTTAAGATAATCTAGGAGAATTATAGTAATTGGAAGGGAACTTAAACACTAACTAAATTTTATTGGCATCTGTTAGACCTAACGCCCATCCTTGCTTAGGCAATGGCAGGCTATCGCTTTTTGGCATGATTCTCGGCTAAGTTGTGGAGTTATTGCTATTGCTTTCCCACTTCTTTTCCTTTTAACTTCTCGACCTGCGAGTATAGTCGCTGAAGTGAAGTTTGAAATTCTGATCATACTACTTGGGATTTAGGTGAACGTGAAATTTGAGTTTTCATGACCTCATTGATTTGGAAATCATTGAATGTCCTAAACTTTCTCATCTTCTTTCCTGGATTGTTTTATTGAATCTTAATAATTATTGGTCTTGGCCACTTGATCCTCCCAGTAATTTGCTTTTGTTGGTACACCTTCACTAAGTGCTAGCAATCTTAATCAGTGATTTGGAATGATACTTTTCCAAAAAGGATTAATATCTTTCTTCAGGAGCTTAGTTTTGGTGCAGTTAAGACAACTAATCATTTGCAGTGAAGAATGCCTTACTTTCAAGTATCACCTTCTCCTTTTTTGTGGTATATTATGTGTTTGTTAAATTCTGAGTCTCCTGGAACTTATTTGCTCATTGCTCCTTTTTTTTAATTGTTGGGTGACTGTTCTGGATGCTTTTGGGTGGTATTTGGCCTTGCTGAATAACATTTATGATCTTTTTGCTTCTATTTTGATGGGTCATCCTTTCCATGGCGTGAAGAAATTATTACGGGCTGCTCTCGACTGATGCTTTTTTTGGTCTCTGCGGAGAGAAAGGAATGGTTGCATCTTCATAGATATCTCTTATTCCTTTGAATATGTTATGGATTTGATTCTTTTGAATTCTTTGCGTTGGTGCAAATGTAAATACCTTTTTACTAATTTTCGCGATTTCTTTTAATCAACCTTTGCGTGTTTGCGGTTCTTCCTCCTTTATTATGAAATTTGTTTCTCCTTGGCGAAACAAAAAGAAGAAGAAAAAGAACTCTTATGGTCGGGGCTTCTGGTTCTTTTATCAATTCTTGCAACCAATGAAAAGGTTTTGCTTCCAACCAAAGTTTGATGTTGAGCATTACAGAAGTTTGTGCTCCAAAGCACATAACGAGGATGTGAGGGGAGAACAATGCTGCTTCCTGGTAGTCGATGAGTTACTAGACAGGGATTTAGAAAAAGAAGACCCAGAACTATCTGAATGGAAGAAATCAAGTCCTCAATAGTCAATCCAAAAGTTTGGAGAGAGAATGTTCATGATGCGTATAAACCTTCTATTGCTTAAAGCTCCCTTTGAAGATCAAGTTCCATATGTCGTTTGACATGTCCAACATTCTTTAATAACCTAGGTTTTTTAATTTTTTTTTAATAATAAAAGAAATGGAGCATCTTAGGAATTTTCTTCTGGGGAAAAATGGAACATCTAGATGCCGATGATCAAACCAGTAGGAGATATTACACTCACTTTCCAGATTGAATTTCTGCAATCGTCAAGAAATAGCTTGTAGTGAGCAATATAGTTTCAAGGTGTTTCTGCTGCTATTTTCATGGACACAATTATCCTGCCTTTCAATTCCATATTTGTTCCTGTGACAAGATATCAAGACTAAGTTCCTCAACCAGTCAATTTTATAGTTTCTCAATCATTAAGTTTTGGTAATCTACTCTTAAAGATGCTTTGGTAGGCTTTTAACATATTTGTATAAAAGCACAACGGAAGACATGTTGTATTGAATATGTAAAGAATTAGGAATTGTGGTGTGTAATGAACGTAAATACAGAAGTGATAATTGATAAATGCCCGTTAATAATGAAACTTTAGATACTCATCCTCCAACTTTCCTTACTGTTTCAGGAAAGTTTCAAGACAGGAGTATTTAAAGAAAAGGGAGGAGAAGAAACTGGAAGAAATCAGGTATAATGGGATACGTTCAGTTGGTACAGTTGTTTCTCATCCTTATTATTAGTCTTATTTTTTCATCTGGGGTCAAGTTTCCATCCAAGGAATTGAAAGGACCTTACATGGTTCTCAATTAATTTTTTTTTTTCCATAATTGTGATGTCATTTTCTCTCTCTCTCTCTCTCTCTCTCTCTCTCTCTCTCTCTCTCTCTTCATCTTATCTTTTCTTTGATTTCTCGAATTTTGTGATGATCAAAACCAGAGATGATATAGAAGATGAGCAATATCTTTTTGAAGGTGTGAAGCTTACTGAAGCAGAATATCGGGAGCTAAGGTAAGAATTTCATTCTTTTTTGCCATTTCTTTTGTTTTTGATTTTTAAATGATGATGATAACCTAAAAGTTTGGCTCTCTCTCTCTCTCTCTCTAATTTCATTGTATTTTATTGTGTCTGTTTGTAGGCTTATGATCGAACTGTTTCCCTAAGTTCTTTAGGTGTTCAGATGTTATTTTCATGGGAAATAGTAGTTTGGCTTTTTTTCTCTTTATAGGATCAAATGTGGCCGCACATGTTTGCCGTGCAAGATTATTTTTGATATGGTGGATGGGTTTAGTGTGTTCTATTATACTGCCGCAAATATTTCCTTGTGTATGAAGTAAACAAATGAGTAGTAGTTAGTGATGCTGTCTCTCTCTTGTTTTATGTACTCAGATATTCCTGTAATTTTAGTTTTTGTTTTTGGTTCTCTATATAGAACTTGGTGCTTGCTACCATATCGGTGTCATGCAATCTTATGCTATTGAATTTTGAATATGTTCTTCGTGGGTGATCACTGATGTGTTCTGCTGTGATCTTTTTCCCATATAGGATCCAATGAGTCTGTATACACCTAGCTCTTTATGGTTTATATAACATATGGTGTGCTTTTACTAGTTTCCGTGAATGATATCTCTTAAGTAGTCCAATCATTTAAGATCATTGTTTTATATTGCAAACAAGTCGTATAAGGACAGTACAAAGGAAGATCTTATCATAATTAGCTTTTGACTGTGGTGTACTGATCCTTTTTGTTCATTAGTTCCCGTTCACTTTGGGAATTTTTAAATATTTAACTTTTATTTGCTTGTTCAAATATTATCTCTTTACTATCTAAAGACAATAGGACTTTGGTGGTATAAGTTTATGAAAATGAAACCTGGTGAAATATTTTGTTTGTCGTTTCCAGGTATAAGAAGGAAATATATGAGCTTGTGAAGAAGCGGACAGATGAGGCTGATGACATCAATGAGGTCATATCTTTGATCTTTCTATCGTTGTTTCTTTGTTGTTGTTGTTCTTCATTCTCTTCTTCCTCTTCTCTCCCTCTTCTTTGTTTTAATGTGCCTAATGAGTATTTTGACAGATCAATTGAAATTCGTGGAGTACAATAAGATAAATTAAAACAATATGGAAAGCTAAAGTTTTAAACATCATCATCTGCTCTTTTGTAATATGAAGAATTTGCTTGTTTTTTCGGCAAGAAAGAGGTAGTTATTTACAAGTGCATACATTCTTTTAGTTCGCATGACTAGCGAAAATTCATTTTATCCATTTTCTAAATCAATGGTATAGGTCAGTTCACATTGTTATGACTAGTGAGAAGGGGAAAATTCTAATAACCTGTGTGTGAATCATTCTTTCTCCATTTTCTCAGTTCCCTTCTCAGTTGAAAAGAAATATACTGGATATCTAAAAGATGAGTCCTAGACATCCAATTTATCCATAAATTTTTTTAAAAGCTTCCTTTCAGGATAAAACTCTATTGTTTCTACAATAAAGCCCGCCTTTTTATTACTTGGTATATCTCGATGAATTACATATTTCATGTTTTGGTATATTGGAGTGCAGTACAGGATGCCTGAAGCTTATGATCAGGAAGGGGGTGTTAGTCAGGATAAGAGGTTTGCGGTGGCATTGCAACGGTATAGGTTAGTATGGAAACCTATTCTATTTCCAAATGCATTTTTAAGTTGATTATAAAGGGAGTATAACTGTAAAAGAAATTAGAACACGAGGTCCCATGAGAGCGGTGAAACTTTGTCATCTATTGCTGCTCTCTGTCAATGTTCCTTGTTATCTTGTCGAATTTTTTTGAAATGTTGTTATCCTTACAGGGATTCAGGTGCTGCCGATAAAATGAACCCGTTTGCAGAACAAGAGGCATGGGAGGAACACCAAATAGGTAAGTGCCACTTCTCTGATGACCTTGTAATGCTCCTTCGTCAGATTCTGAAACAAAATTATCCTTTAGGGAAAGCAACAATGAAATTTGGTTCGAAAAACAAAAAGCAATCATCAGATGATTATCAGTAAGTATTTTATGGTTCTGAATTTTTCCTTTCATGTTTATGAAGTTTTGTTAGAATATTTTACTAGTGCTGCGTTTCTGGTTGTATTTTAATGTTCATTAATGATACAAGGTGGGTTGTCATCTTATATTTGGAACATGTGATATCTTCTATTACATTTTTTACACGATGTTTTCATCTCATTTAAAATGAACACCGCCTGAATCTCTTTTTTTTTTTTTTTTTCCCTTCGTTTTAGGTTTGTATTTGAGGATCAGATTGAGTTTATTAAGGCATCAGTTATGGAAGGTGATGAGGTGTGGCTTAAACTTTCGAAAGTTATTGAATGCAGTTGTGAGTACTATAGAAAAATCTTGTTTATTTCATGCTACTTTGTTCGTTCTTGGCAGTTTGTTGATGAACTTCAGACTGAATTACTTGAGAAGTCCAAAGCTAAGTCAGCTCTCGAGAAGCTGCAGGTTCTGATTATGATCACTCTTTGTTGTATCAAGTTTATATTCACATGAACAGAAATTTAATACTCATTGTATTCGTAATTAGGTCTTAGTATTAACTGATTGGACGGGTTTCTTTCAAGATTAATGGGAGGCAATTAACTTTCTTAGGAGATGATGATTAATATGTTCATAATTAGGAATATAGGTTTTAATATTAACGGATTGGACGGGTTTTCAAGATCAATGGGAGGCAATGAACCTTTTGAGATGATGATTAATATGTGCTACTTTAAACATTAATTTCTGGTCAACTTTCTTTTCAACGTATCTCTTTTTAGCAAGATCTGATCTTTTTTTCTTGTTAATAATTGTTTGCTGGTGTTTACTATCAACTCGCAACTGACTGAGAACTATTTTTTTGTTTGTCAAGGAGGAGAGGAAAACATTGCCAATCTATCCATATCGCGATCAGTTACTCCAAGCTGTCAACGATTATCAGGTGGGTTTCTTTTTTCTTTTTTTCTTTTTTTGGGTGGATGAGTATTGGATTATGCGTATCTGTTCGCCACTTTTCACAAAAGAAAAAAAGCTTTGCAGCCGAGGGGTAGATTAGGGGTTCTATACTAAACTAAAGACTAGGAGCTCTCCAACTATAACTAGAGAATATGACACTCACCAACATAAGAAGCCAATATTATACCACTCGATGCCAAAGCTCATACAGATTTATCCTCTATCAATCACCGATATCTCATATTCAATCATTATCATGTAGTAGCAAAATAGCAAACACCACATAGAAATATTTCTTGAGGCGGATAATGGGAGTTAGGGCGACAGATTTTGAACGAAGGTACAAGTGAAAATTCTTTTGTAACCTCTAGTCAAGTGGTAGTGAACACAGATGTGATCAGAATCTTCACCTTTTTTTTTTTTTTTTTTTTTTTTTTTTTTTTTTTTTTTTAATTTTAAATTTTATTTTATAAATATCTTTTTATCGTTTTCAAGCTTACTGATTAAGGACCAGACTAGGAACTCAAATTTTCTAGGCACCTTTGAATATCCGGTTATCTTTAGACTAATTTCAACATACATATACAGAATTTTATTGTAACCCTTGATGTTTTGCTTCTATAGGTTCTTGTAATTGTCGGTGAAACTGGTTCTGGAAAGACCACACAGATACCTCAATATCTTCATGAAGCTGGGTACACAAAGCGAGGAAAAGTATGACCTTATATTCTTACCATATTGACTTTTGTTTGTTATGCATAGTGGAGCTTGGAGGTTCTGGATGTACATTTGTAGGAATTCTTACATTATTCTCTTATTGGTCGAGCACAAAATGCTTCATATTGGCTTCTTTCTCATAAAAAAAAAGCTTTATATTGTAGATTCTGGATTTTTATTTCCTCTTCTAGTTTTGAATTAGGAGTTGGTTGCAAATCGTAGTGAGTAAACAAAATGCTGGATGTGCGTTTAATTAGTTGTCAAGTGAATGATCTTTTAGAATTTTTCTGTTTTCCTGAAATGTAAAATTCATTTTCATGCTATCTTCTTAAGGTTGGATGCACACAACCACGTCGAGTTGCTGCTATGAGCATTGCTGCTCGAGTATCTCAAGAACTGGGTGTCAAGCTTGGGCATGAGGTGATGTTGCCATGACTGTTAACTTAATGCTTTTGCTGTTCCACGAATTATTTTGATACTATGGTGTATCTTATTACATGATTTGTTTTACATTATACTTGTCTTAGCTTATTTATTTTGTAGTTTTAAAGATGGGACAAACAACGCCTCTTTCATTCTTTGCATTTATTAGCTTCCATTGCAAATATATGCAACCTCCTTTGGTTTTTTGTTTCACTCTCATATTGGTATCTAGTGAATATAACATGGTATTTGTTACATTAAACTTAAATACTTGATTTGAATTCCCGGAATGATTTCTCTTAGCACTCATCTCTTCCTAATATTTTTAGGTTGGTTATTCAATACGTTTTGAGGATTGTACGTCAGATAAGACTGTTTTAAAGTACATGACAGATGGGATGTTGTTACGAGAATTCCTTGGTGAACCTGACCTTGCAAGCTACAGGTTCACCTTACTGCGTATTTGATGTTTATTCGTAATCCCAGTCAATTAGCCTCTTTTCTAACTTTGCAATATTATTGAAATCCTTTTTTCAGTGTTATAATGGTGGATGAGGCTCATGAAAGAACATTATCAACTGATGTTCTGTTTGGATTAGTGAAGGTGAGTTGGAGCTCCAACTACAACTTTATTTTGTGCATGATGCATTTTATGTTACATTTCTTTGTATCCTGTTTCTTTCAGTTAGCTCAATTATTTTTGTTCTTTTTTCTCCTTTTCCAATTATGTTTCTTTTCCTAATAGGATATTGCTAGGTTTCGACCTGATTTGAAGTTGCTAATTTCAAGTGCAACACTTGATGCTGAGAAGTTCAGTGATTACTTTGATTCGGCTCCGATATTTAAAATTCCTGGTAGACGTTATCCTGTAGAAATTAACTTCACAAAAGCTCCAGAAGCAGACTATTTAGATGCAGCAATCGTGACTGCACTTCAGATCCATGTCACAAAGCCTCCAGGAGATATATTGGTGTTTCTCACTGGTCAAGAAGAGATTGAAGCAGCTGAGGAAATAATGAAACATAGAACTCGGGGACTAGGCACCAAAATTGCGGAACTCATTATCTGCCCCATATATGCTAACTTACCAACAGAGCTACAGGCTAAGATCTTTGAACCCACACCCATTGGAGCAAGGAAAGTTGTCCTAGCAACTAATATAGCAGAGACATCCTTGACGATTGATGGGATAAAATATGTCATTGATCCTGGTTTTTCAAAAATAAAATCCTATAACCCAAGGACTGGGATGGAGGCGTTGCAAGTGAGTCCCATCTCTAAAGCATCAGCAAATCAGAGAGCAGGCCGTTCTGGTCGAACAGGCCCTGGAATGTGCTTTCGTTTGTATACTGCTTATAGTTATTATAACGAGATGGAAGACAATACAGTACCAGAAATACAAAGAACAAACCTTGCTAATGTCGTGCTTACACTTAAGAGTCTTGGTATTCATGACTTGGTAAATTTTGATTTTATGGACCAGCCTCCATCTGAAGCATTGCTAAAAGCTTTGGAACTGCTTTATGCACTTGGTGCTCTTAATAAACTTGGTGAACTAACTAAGTTGGGTAGACGGATGGCAGAGTTTCCACTTGATCCCATGCTTTCTAAGATGATGGTTGCTTCTGAAAAATTCAAGTGTTCAGATGAGATCATTTCTATTGCAGCTATGCTTTCTATTGGAAATTCTATTTTCTACCGTCCGAAGGATAAACAAGTTCATGCTGACAATGCTCGGATGAATTTTCATACTGGGAATGTGGGGGATCACATTGCACTGTTGAAGGTTTCATTTCTCTAGCAACTTTTTTCCTAAAATTTTTTACGTTCTTAAACTCACATTTTGATATAGTTATAAAATTGACTTTCACACTTTAAAATGATAGCATTATTAATTATTTTAAAAATCTTTATTTATTGGGCCTTTTCTCATGGACGACCATTCATTTGTATGACACATATTCATGAACTTGGTTTTAAATAAGCTAGGTATTAAAAAATTATAGTTCCAAATTACAAGTATAGAATTGTTATTTTCTTCTTTTTTGTTGTTTTTTTTAATATTTTAAAATTTATTATTTAGGTCTACAACTCATGGAGGGAAACTAATTACTCTACGCAATGGTGCTACGAGAACTACATCCAGGTTGGTTCAAGCTAACACTTGGCTCATTACGTATTTCTACTTTTTGAGGAATTTGTTCATTTCTTTTTCGCGGAGCTGATATATTACCCTTTTTATTTGCTAGGTTAGAAGTATGAAACGTGCCAGAGATATCAGAGATCAACTTGAAGGGCTTTTAGAAAGAGTTGAAATCGAATTAACTTCAAATTTGAATGACTTGGATGCGATAAAGAAGACCATAATATCTGGTAAGTGGAATAATAGATTATCTCTCAGTGTTAGTAATCTGAAGTCTGTAAATCCGTCCTTTTCACTTTTACATATTGATACTGTTTGGTTCCCCTTTAAATAGAGGGTTTTTAAGTTATTAATGCTGACTAAACAAATATGTATCATACAGCGGCTTATTAAACCCTTAACCTTGTAAATAGCGCTACGGATTAAACGATAGCTTTTAAAAAAGATGGAGATATCTTTCATCTTTGTATGACTCTGAGGGGTTACGAAATTGGGTTTGCCTGGAATCTGTTCAGTGTAAAGTTGGCAATGAAGTTAGGGTTCTTGGCAATTTAAATTTTGAAGTACGAAATGCTGCTGTAGTTTTCAAATATGTAATGTTACGATCACTAATAGTACTGTTACTGAGCCTAAGAGATAAAAGGAGAGATAAAAGGAGAGAAATCTCCAATACTAAAATCAAGTCTTTACTATGAATCAAAGGTTATCCATACAAGAAAATAATTACTCTGTAGAGAATTGAATAGAAAACTAACTCTAATTCTAATTAATGAAAGAAACTAATCCTGATCCTAATAAACCAAAAAAATTAATTCTAATCCCAATCAATCAAGGGTTTGACCAAGAGATACTCCAATCCTACTACATCAGTTATTATCCATTTCCCACAAAAAATATGCATAGTTACTAATAGTATTGCACTGTAGTTGGGTTTACAATTGGCTTGCAGCTGCTGTGTAGTCTGTATTTTATGCCTTAAGTAAAGTCCTGTTACAATAAGTCTTGAAGATAGCGGGAAATTGATAGATCTACTTTGATTGTGTAGAATAGGATAATCTGGTTGTGCAATTTATGTCACGGAGATTTCCCTCGGACTAACGTGAATGTCAGTTATGCGAATTATTTGGTCTTCTGTTGGGGGATTCTTCGAGCAACCATCACACTTCGTCTCTATTCATTTTTTCACTAAATGGTGCAACGATTAAGGAGTTTGAAATGGCTTGTCTTTCTAGATATTCTTGAACTGGAGCTGTGGCAAAACCTGAGTGTTTACTAATTTGAAAGAATGTTCTTTTCTTCCATTAGGTTCTGCAGTCTTTTTTATTAAAATTGTTTTTCAGGATTTTTCCCTCATTCTGCAAAGTTACAAAAGAATGGGTCTTATCGGACCATTAAGCATCCACAGACTGTTCATATACATCCTAGCTCAGGATTGGCTCAGGTATGTTGTTACCCTCTGAATCTTTATGAGTTTAGAATGAGTGCAGGGTCTAAGTTCCTATTATTCTTCTGTTCACTCTTATTTAAGGAGCTATCTCAGTTGACCACAAGAAAATGTCAGATCATTTTCATTCTAAATTGAAAATGAACTATTGATTACTAATAGAAGCTTTCTAGTTTTGATTATTAGCAGTTCCTAAAGAGAAATACTAAAAGTGAAAAAGGAATATATTGCAATAAATTTTTAGGAGGAACTACTAGCTTTTATATGGTTTTCATGTTTTTGATTCACCGTCTCAGGTTCTTCCAAGGTGGGTGGTATACCATGAATTGGTATGTACCTCAAAAGAATATATGAGACAGGTGATACTTTCTGCCCTCTAATTATCCATTCTAATTTTAACTTCTTCCTTCATTTCGACTTATATGTTATTTATCAATTGAGTTACAGGTAACGGAGTTGAAACCTGAATGGTTGGTTGAAATTGCTCCACATTTCTATCAGCTCAAGGATGTTGAAGATTGTATGCTTCCTCTCTCTCTAAACTGGACTTAAGATTATCTCAGATCAAGCAAATATTTAGCAAGATATTATTTAGAAAATGACTACCAAAAGTTTGACATTCTCCTTGCCGGTAGAAATGAAATACATGCCACACTAGGAAATTCTCGCTTTGATAACCATTTCGTTTTTTTTCTCCTTCTAATTATGCTTTTTTCCTAAAGGAACATTAGAATTCTTAATCAAATTAAGAGTAGGAAGATTTCTAAAATCAATTTTTTTTTTTTTTTTTTTTTTTTTTTGAAAAAAATTTGTTTGGTTTATGGAAATAACATGGGTAAAAGGTGAATAACAAAACAATGAAATTTATGAGTAGAAGTAGTATTTATAAGTTTTATCTTCAAAAATTAAAAGAACTAAATGGTTGTCAACTAGGAATTTAGTGATTCAACCTAGTCGAATCATTCATAATCTGAGTTAACAAAGCTAATATAAGCTTGAAGCTGGAAGGGCAAGAATAACTTGTAGATTTCTTATTTCTAGTCGGAAAGTTGTAAGTTTTATACTTGAGCTATGGACTTTACTGTTTTACAAACTTTCTAAAGAGTATCATAATTTTATTTGATAGTGACTTCAAAGAAGATGCCTCGTGGACAAGGGCGTGCAAGTGCTATCGGAGAAGCAGGTAGTTGAAGAAAGTTAAGACGACTCAACTGGTAGTCTTCGGTGTGACAAACGACAAGTAGATATACAATTTTCCGACACGATATCAACCTATAGCTGCAAGTTTCAAACACCTGCAGTGTGTATCTTCTGTACATGTCTACATTTTAACCCCACAAGGCAGAGACATCACGACTAGAAATTGTACATTAGAAATGGGAACTTAGGCAATTTTTGTTAAGGTATATGATGGGAGCTTTATTAGAGGAAGTCACAGTTCGTCTTAAGTAATGAATTCTTTGTCTATAATATCCATCAAATGTCTACTTGGACCGAGTGTTGAATTAATTTTGTGACCGAACTTGAATCGAAACCAATGCCTATCTAAGCCAACCAAATCTTAATATTGAAACCCTAGCTTATTTATTTATTTATTTATTTAAATATTTTATTTATTTATTTGTGTGTGTCGGGCTAGCATACACTCATATCAATTAATCTGGATCACCTGACCCTACAACATTTGGGTGTCCGGAAACTCATAGGATATTAAACTCTAGCTAGTTTAACGTCGGTATTTCACATTTCCTACCTCAAATGTTCGTTTCGACTCTATTTTTGCAAAGTAACAAGGCCGAATTGAGCCACTTGCACCCCTAATTAAGATTTCGGGAAATGAGTTTATATATGGAAAAAATAAGTTAGACTCGTAAGAAAAAGGGGAATAGATTTAGATTTTATTTTTAGATTTCAATTTTGGGAATATGGAAAAATCCCAAGTAATATAATATTCAAAGCCAAAACATGTAAAAATATTTACGTTAAGAAATTTAGGCTCAACTTGGTATTCATTTTGTTTTTCGTTTTTAAGTAATTTTGAAATTTAATGAAAGTTCAAAGGTATTTTTGAAACAAAACACTAATTGTTTCTATCCAAGACTAACGAGATAGATATTAAAAATTTAGGAGTACTTGGTATAATTTTGTCTAGTTATTATTTTAAGGGATGTTTGGAATATATTTTCAAATATTTGATTTAAAAAGTATATAATTTTAAAAAAATTTGAAATGGGTGACAACCTCAAAATACGTTTTTATTTAAATAAAATTGAGTATTTTGAAACACTTCTGTTTGAGTCAATCAAACGGCCCTGAATTAGTGAGAATGCAGCACGACCTAATCAATAGAATTGAAATTTTTTAATGCAAAAACTCCAAATCGCTCTCCTCTCTAAATGAATGCCAATCGATGGGATTGAAGATTTTTGGATGCAAATTTGCATAAACTGTATCATCCAATGGAATGCAATCTCCTTCACGATCTCACATCCGTCTAGCTCGATAAATTCTCATTGACAATCTCAGAAGTCACTGAAAGCACTTTATTTTTCCGGGAAGGAAACGAAGAAAAGGGTGTGTATTTATTAAAGACGGAGTAATTTAACAGATGTTTTCTAATTTGAATGAATTTTCTGTTTTTCTGAAGGGCACTGAGCCAAGTTTCTGTCGATTGCGTGTAAAACTTTCCTTTTTCTTATGCTCTTTAACTCGGATATGACTTCTTAGAATCAGGAAATGGAAATTTGTGGGAATTTTTTGCTTATTGTTTGCTCGTGTTAATAATACATTTATCTCTCTGTAAATGTTTTCAGGGGAGTCCTTTTGATGGCTTGGCTTTTGGTTATTTCTGCCTTCGTTGTAATTTGGATTGCTTCGTTATGCAAAATTTTTCATGCGTCAGTTTCATATTCTAGGAGTGCTTTCTTAAATGGTGATAAACACGGATTGTTCTGTTAAATTTTCTCTCTTCTTTTACTATAAAGTACTTTTATCTGGTATCCTTTGGCATTTAGATGGCACTCCTCAAAAGAGAAATATCTTGCTGGTCATTGCCCATCCAGATGATGAGTCTATGTAAGCATTTTGGAACGTCTCCATCCTTGTTTACTACCATTATTCATTTTTTCTTGCTGGGTTTATATCTTGCTCCAATGACACAGAATTTTGTCATAGGTTCTATCCTATTGCCCATTGTTTATTTTGAGTTCTGAAGAAAATCTTTGTTACCTATAGAAAAGAAAAGTTCCTTCAGTTCTCCTTGCTGATAATTGAATTGATAATGTTTATGTAACTACTTCTTCCATTTATACGCATTTAAGATTTTCATAGACCAAATATTTAACTAGGACTTCAAAATTTAATATGTGAACATTTGTTTAACAATAAAATTATATCTACAAGCAGAAAATAATAATTAATATTTGTTCAAATGTATAATATCATAGGAATTGGCTCCATTTTTCCTGTATCAGTTCCTTCTTCCTTCTTTCCAATTTGATGTAACAATGTTGTTGATGTTCTCATTATATGACTTGTAATTAGTTTCTGGATTAAAAGTTTCTGCAGTTCAGCTGTCAATTTTGTGCCCATATACAAAAATGGGTCTGCTCACCAAGTTGTTTTGGAATGTGCAATTCTATTTATATTCTGTGAGGCCCCCAATCATACATACATATAAGCGTAAGGGCAATAGAGGAATTACACAGAATGTTAGTTAGTTATGGAGGGAATTTGTATTGAGGGTGGGGACTAGTGATGGCTGAGGGGTTTAAGTAGGGGTTTTGATTGTTGAGAGAGGCAGGCTTATTGAGGTGAGTATCAAGCTTAGCTTGAGGGAGAGGATTTCCAGCCCTCTACAAAGTGCTGGTACAATCTTTCTTATTTTCTTTCTTTGCTATGAAGCTGTATTGACTCAGGCAGTAGATAAATAAATTCATCAGAGCACTGCTGGGATTTCTTTGTTAGGAATTGTTTTCTTGATTGATAGTTGGATTCCTAACATATTCTTTCATTATAATTGAATGGGTATGTAATTTTATCCCTTTTTATTTATGGCTTCTGATGTTGTTCTACTTCTATACCCTGCAGGTTTTTTTCTCCAACAATAAACTTCCTCACATCGAGGGGGCATAAACTTCATATTTTATGCATGTCATTTGGTATTGCACTTCTACAATTCACTTGCTGACCTTTCTTCACTGCGTGAAACCCCAATATTTCATAACTTTGGGGGATTGCTTACAGAAACTTTTTTTTTTTTTGGTTTGGGGGGGGGGGGGGGGGGGG
>QLSR01000225.1:2863956-2932818 GCA_031780015.1 Citrullus colocynthis
GGGGGGGGGGGGGGGGGGGGGGGGGTTTACAGAATTGTTTTTAGAAGGTTCAAGAGGGTGACTTATAAATGAGCTTCCAAACAACCACTTATTTCTATTTTTATGTTCTTCATTTATTATATAGGTAATGCAGATGGCATGGGAACCATGAGAAGAGAAGAGCTATACAAAGCTTCCACAGTTCTTAAGGTGTTTGAGCTGTTTGAGCCTAAACTAAAAAGAAGTTCTTACATAAATTTCTGGTATCTTGAACATTAGCTTTGATGATGTCATGTTTGGCCTAAAATATTGAACCTATGAGGTTAAAAGTTGCCTATCATAAATCCTCAAACCTCTGTGCATGCTTGGGTTTTTTTTTAATCTATATTTCGTCTAATTTTTCCTTTTTTCTTTTTTTCTTGTTCTAATAATGATAATAATAATTTGATTTTTATTTATTAAAGTCTTCTCTTGACTTTATTCAAATCTAGGTTCCCCTCAATCAAGTGAAGATCCTGGACCATCCAGATTTGCAGGTGTGACTTTAAAAGTGTCTGGCTGAGTTTGATTATACTGTCACTACTCGATGTATCATGTGAGGATGTAATCCAATATAATGATGCCGTCAGGATGGTTTTGGCAAAGTGTGGGATCATAAATTGCTGGCGGAGATTATCGAACAGGAAATATCAAGCCATGAGATTGACTTGGTAATATCTTGGATCTATTTAACTGGTTACTGCTACGATGTTGAAATCATATCTAGACTCACTTTTGGTTATCTACATTTTTTTCAGTTTCTCTCTGACATGTCTCACATTCTGTTCTTTCACTTTTTATGACTTTTAACAGATTGTTACTTTTGATAGCTATGGAGTTTCTGGTCACTGTAATCACCGTGATGTGCACAACGGGGTGCGGTAAGCTGGCTTCTAAACCTATATTACTTTTATTCTTCTTACTGCTTCCTTCAGCATTTCTTGTTTTCTCAAAATTTGTTTCCTGAGATGTAAATTGTCTCCATTGTAGCTGGGTTTTCAAGAAGGAACATTTATTGGTGAAAGCTTGGAATTTTAATATTTATGTTGGTTAAATAGTTTATCTTCACCCATTTGTGAACAAAAGTTTATGTCATGTGGCTCCTGCTTGAGTACTATAATAAGAAATAGTTCATTTCAAGTAATAACATATATTTAAAAATTGAGTGAGTTGTAGACGTCCATACTGTTTCTTCCTTTCTATTTATAATTGAATATCTATTATTAATTAAAAGAGAATGCTCACTTTCACCTCTATGTGTAGTATAATAAATGATGCATTGCTCCTCCATTCTAATAAAAGAATGTTTTTTCCTTTTTTCCAATGCTGTAAACAGAGGTTTCTTACACAATAAGGCTCCACAAAGTTTTGAGGCATGGGAACTAGTAAGTTTTCCTTTTCGACACATTTGATTCTCATTTCACAACGTTTTGATGGTTAACTTGTGATTTATGATCCCTCACTTGCAGTGTTCTTCCTAAGTTGAGTTTCCATTTCCATTAGTGAATGCTTTGAAGTTCAGGGTTCCGATATACTTTCTATATATGTACGTATATATTGATAGAATTAACAACTTTCATTGAGAAAAAAATAAAAGAATATGAGGGTATATATAAAAAGAAAAAAACGCACAGAAACACCCCTCTTTAAGAAAGGGTTTCCAACTAAGTAAGATATTACCTAGGGAATAATTACAAAAAAGCTTCTAAACCAAAGCCCAAAACAAAACACGAAACCAATTAACCTCTATCCTTTAAAATTTTTTCCTAGGTATGAAATTCAAACCTCTCCTTTTCTTGTCCAATGATTTTTCTACTGGATTAGGAAGAAAGGCCCTCTATTTTCCATTGACATCTCACACAAAAGTAAACCTAAGCCTTTTCAGGTCAATTATAGCCAAGCCACATTCTCGTAATCAACTTCTGAGTTTCCTTTTCAGGAGTTTTTGTTTACTTTTCCCTGGTTATTCTCAGGTCAGTACCAATATACTGCGGAAGTATAGTGGACCATTTGATATCTGGTTATCTATTTTGTTTTCCGAAGAGCACACACGTGGAATGATGCATTGCTTGTTAAATGAATGCCCACGACGAAGCTTCCTTGCAATGGCACAGCACGCAAGCCAATGGGTTTGGTATGCTTGTTTTATGACTTTTATTCAAGTTTAGAACATGAACTCTATTATCATAGTTGAGCGTTATTTGAGGGCTTCCAATGTTAATGCTTATTTCACTCTCCCATTCCCCATTCCATTCATAAGGAAATCTGGATTTGGTTGGCTGGAAAACACCTTACCTGTTGCTTTAATTGCCCTACTCTTTGATTTGGCAGGTTTCGGAAACTCTTTGTTACTTTTTCCAGTTATACCTTTGTCAACACACTCAGAAGAATCAACTAGCCATGCTGTTACAATGCCATATGATGTTACAGTAGTACCGATATCTACTTCCGGGAACTATGGACTCGGATTGCTTCATTTCATGTGATTTTAGATTGGAGTCTTCCTATTTCTGGTGCGCTCTAATTATTGTGCTTATTATTACAGTATTAAGAATTCACCACACATTGATTTTACTCATCTTTGGGGAGAAACTTATAAAGGACTTAACATGGAATTCAGCTGGTGAAATAAACTTGGCCCATTGTTGATTGGCATCAACTTGTCTGTCAGAAATCCATTGACAATTGCATCGACAGAGCTTGAGCCTAACTAAGACCAAATCAAGTCTTGGTCATTCTATCTAGTTCGAAAATGTATTCCATCGTGGTTGTATACTAATTCTATGTCAACCTCTAGAAACTAAAGAGAGGCTGTCTAATCATTAATGTTAAATATCTATTTGAATTGAAACATTATGTGAACTGATGTTCTCATACATTAAATAAAAATTAGAGAATTTCAAACCGTTAGATAGTAGTACCTTTAAAAATGAAGTAAATTTTATATAAATGACATGGTTTATTTTGAAAACAATTATAAAAATGTAAATCAACTTGCAGGTAAAAAAACAATGAATATCAGAAAAAGGACTGATCATCAAGTTTATATCTCTTGAAGGTAGATTCCATCTTTTATATCCTGAAGGACATCTATGCCATAACGGGCATATCCTTGAGCCATGGATCCAGTGGTTTTCCAATGGAATACACTATGAATCCAATCTCCCTCAGCTTTTGAACATCAACAACATTTCTGCCATCAAAAACAAATGCAGGTTTCTGCATTTGTTTAAAAATCCTTTGAAAATCAAGAGTCTTGAATTCATCCCATTCAGTTAGAATGCAGACTCCATGAGCATCTTTAGTCGCCTCATATGGGTCCCAAGCAAAACTGACTTCCTTTGCCGCAGTTGGGCTCACTGGCTGCAAGTGGACTGGATGGTCCCAATCAAACTTGCTCATAGATAAGTCCCTCTGAATCTGATCCTCAGTTACTTGTGGATCATATACACTCAGTTTTGCCTTGTCCCCTAAAAGTCCCTTGCAGACATCGATTGCAGGAGTTTCCCTTGTGTCACCTGTATCCTTCTTGAAAGCAAAGCCAAGGATTGCTATCTTTTTGCCTGAAACTGTATTGAACATTGAAGAGACAACCCGGTTCACAAATCGATTCTTTTGGTAGTCGTTGACCTTTATCACTTGTTTCCAGTAGCTTGCAACTTCATTCAAGCCATTGCATTCACAAATATAAATCAAATTGAGAATGTCCTTCTGAAAACATGATCCACCAAAACCAACACTAGCATTTAGGAACTTGGGTCCAATTCTAGTATCTGTTCCAATGGCGTGGGATACCTGTGACACGTCTGCACCAGTAGCCTCACAGAGTGCGGACATGGCATTGATAGATGAGATCCTTTGGGCCAGAAACGCGTTAGCAGCTAACTTTGAGAGCTCTGCTGACCACAGATTAGTGGTGAGAATTCTTTCTTCAGGCACCCATTGAGCATATACACTCTTCAAAGCCTGAATTGCCTTGAGACCGTCCGGAGTTTCTCTCCCTCCTATGAGAACCCGGTCGGGGTTAAATAAATCTCTAATAGCAGTACCCTCAGCAAGGAACTCTGGATTTGAGAGAATCTGATATTTGATTCCCTTGCTATTGTGAGTAAGGATTTTTTCTATTGCCTCTGCTGTTTTAACTGGAACAGTTGATTTTTCAACAACAATCTTGTCCGATTTTGATACATCAGCAATCATCCGGGCTGCACTCTCCCAATATGTGAGATCTGCAGCTTTGCCAGCTCCAAGGCCTCGAGTTTTCGTTGGAGTGTTCACTGAAACAAAGATTATGTCAGCCTCTGAGATGTGCCTTTCAACATCTGTGCTGAAAAATAGATTCTTTCCTCTGCACTGCTTCACTACTTCATCAAGACCAGGCTCATATATGGGGAGTTGGTCACTATTCCAAGCTAAGATCTTGGAGACTGAGATATCAACAACTGCTACTTCAATTGTGGGGCATTTTAATGCTATCACTGCCATCGTAGGGCCACCAACATACCCAGCTCCAATGCAGCAAATCTTCACCATTTTCCTCAGTTGGAGCCTGAATGAACAAATAACCAAAATATTTAAAACGAAATTAGAGCTTTCTTTTTCTAGGTCGTGTGTATTATTATGTTCAACATTATAATTTCCATTTCAATCAGATTGCCTTTTCATATGCATAAAGAAAATACCATGGGATGGGATGAAAGTACTTTAAGAACTCATATGAACTTGCATTATTTCCGCTGTTTTGTGGAAGATATGGGTTGAAAAGAAATGCTCGAATCTTCTAGGAAAGTTACAAGAGATCAAAGGAATTACGGAAATCCACCATCTTTTATGTTTTGGTTTTTTTGGTGTAAAGATATACCGGCTTTAAAAACCCATAGTTTTTCTTTCCTTACAGCAAATTAGAAACATCTTTTGTATAGATCTTTGAATTTTCATTCTATCAGTGAAATTGACTCTTATTTCAGAAGGAGAAAAAAAAAAAAAAAGTGGAGGGAGTTGGACAAAATTCTTATCAATTAAGGTTGTAGGTACACCAAGAAATCTCTTGTACGTTCAAGATCCTTTATGCTTATTTCATGCAATAAGAGATAATGTGCAAATATCCTACACCACGAGTTATGAACAAATAGGGCCTTTTATGCACATCTATTTTTCTAGATAAATAGCAATTGGAAAACAATATCCAGAATGGTATGGACATCGATCTATTTCAAAGAGCTATGAAGAAAAAATATGCACATTCTTAAGAATTAGAAATGATGGATGCAATTAGACTAAAGTACCTCTACAAACCTGAATGGGTTATGTTGACTGGTGAAGAAGATAGTCAAGTTGGGAGAGTAATTTTTCTACAAGAAAATAAGGTGGCTACAACCTCCTTAAATAGTGCAAGAAAAAACAAAAAACCTCCATGTAAGTAAGATCTATTATACCTGTGCAACTTTCACCAAGCAAAGCAAAGTCAGATTTTGAAAGCTGGAAGTGAGGTTCAACACGTTTTGAGAAAGCAACTCTGTAGCAAGTAACAAATAAGATGACTCAATTAATGATTTGTAATTTTATATTGAATAAAACAAAAAACCACCCCAAAGGCAACTAGAGAGAAGTCATTTTTAATATTTCTATAGTACATACTCTTTTCCGTTCTCAATATAAACTTTATTTTATTTAATATGACTTCATATCATTCTTAAATAACGTTGATGTGATTTACAAGGAACAAAGTTTCCATAAGTTATACCAAGCTAGAAATGGAAACATATGCCAAGAATCAAGCCATCTTTCCATCTATTTCATTGGGAATATTATATAAGTTTGACCAAAGAAGTAAAACCAAAAAAATAATTAGTCTAAATCTATGTACCAACCCCTCACACACATGGAAAGAAAGTCTTAATAACATTCCAAGATTGATCCAAATTCAAAGAATATACTCCAAAAAAAAAAAAAAAAAAAAAGTCTCAACAACCAAACAGAAATCACCTCTCAAAACTAGGGTAATCTGAGAACTACAATAAGAGAGAAATTTGTTTATGTGTAACGAAAAAGGGTGTTTGGCAGTCCTTTATTATGAAGAGGGAAGTTTACGGTTTCTTGTAGACCACAAATGGAGGCATGAATACAGGGCGTTGCTCAAACAAAACAAGGGGCGGGGAGAGATTTGTTTTGAAAGTCTTTGAGTGAGATCAAAGCTATGGACGACGGGTTCAATTAATTTAATTTAATCAGAAGAATAAAGAAAACAAAGGAGATTTCTGAGAAATTAAGCTTGGAATTGAATATTAATGAGATTACCTCAGAGATCGGCACTGTAAATGCAGTTGAAGACGAAGGGGTTGTTCATTTGAGACGCAACGGAAGGAGTTAGAGATGATGAAGAAAAAGAGTGAGAAAAGGGAGGTTTTATTATGTTATTCATTGTATTGCAGAACGTTATGTGTAACCGACGAGGGAATTTGGACTTTGAATAACGCTTTCATATTCCAACCTCTCTTAGAGTGCTTCTTTTCTTGCTAATCCTTTCCATTGATTGATTGAGAAAAATATTTTTATGGTTTAAATTAAGGTTGATAGATAATCGATTTTGTGGTCAACCAAGAATCAAACCAATCCAATCGGTTTTATAAGGAAGAGATCTAACCTGATGTTCAACAAAGAACAAAACCAATTGATTGGTTTTTATTTGGTTCGATTTATTATCGGTTTGGTTCTCAATTTTTGACATTTTCTTTTTTCTTCCAAATTTTAATTTTTATTTCCAATTGTGGATTGGATTAGTCCTTTATGCTAATTTTAAATTTTTATAGATTGAAATTGGACATTTTTATTTTTTTCTTGGTGCTTCTTTAAAAAAACATACACCCTTCATTAATAATTGATTTTCTTTCTAAACAATAATATATGTGCACCATAATAATTAAAGCATTGAAAGATGCATAATGTTATAGTTTATTTTTAAGGGTATATACACCCTCGGTTTGGTATAGTTTTGATTGGTTTTTTCAATCAAAATCGAATTCGAACTAGTACTTTTTGGTTTTCTCTAATTACAAATCAATACGTCCAATTCTATACTAAAAAATCAAACCAAACCAGTGGATCGGTTTGGATTAAGTTGGTTTTTCGGTTTTTTGACTTTTTGGTGCACTCTAGTTTGGTCCTATACTTTTGACTTTAGTTCATTTTGGACTCTTTCCTTTCAAAATGATTATTTTAATTTTTATGCTTTTAACTTAGTTTATTTTGGTCCTTCAACTTTCAAAAAGTGGTTATTTTGATCCCTTAAAAATGAAATAAAAATGAAAATGAAATGACCAAAATAGTGACAAAGTATAAGGACCAAATTCAACAAAAATTAAAAATAGAAGGATTAGACTGAATCTTTTGTAAGCATAAGGACCAAATTAACCAAAATTGAAAGTATTTAAACTAAAATCAACATTTTGAAAATATATAGACCAAAATAAACCAAAGTTAAAAGTATGGAAACAAAATTAGTATTTAAACCTATTGTAATGTTTAACCATTCTTCCTATCTATAATCTATAATATAATATATTAAAAGGTCCGTCATATCTTAAAAAACTTTTTTTTTTTTTTTAACATTTTTACTTAATAGTTACACTTTTATCTATTCTAATTTTAATTAGGTATTAGTAACTTAAAAATACTAAAAATCTTCCACCACATGCATCCACCCTTGCCAAAATTCTTCAATTCTTTTCTTTTAAAAAAAAAAAAAAAAACCAATAAATCTTCTGCTTGGTTTTAAAAATTTTAAAAGTTTGTTTTGTAATATTTTGTTTTTTTCTTTTTTTTTTTAAATTAAGCCTATAAACATTATTTCCATCTCCAAATTTCTTCTTTTATTATCTAGTTTTTACCAATGGTTTAAAAAACCAAGTCAAATTTTGAAAACTAAAAAATATATACTTTAAAAATTTGTTTTTATTTTTGAAATTTGGCTAAAAATTCAACAATTGTATTTAAGAAAAATGTAAATTACTGTAAGAAATATGGAGGAAATGAGCTTAATTTAAAAAAAAAAATACAAAAGAGTAACTAACGGGACCTTAATTATCAATAATAATTCACTATTGTTTTTATTTTATTTTATTTTATTTGTAAAGCCAATAACCCATGAACTTAAGAGTTTTTAAATTCTTATTATTAATTAAATATTAATTTCTACTTTTAAAAAAAAAAAAATAAAGGAAACATATCATTAACAAGTATGCAAAAGCCCAATAGACTCCCTATCAGCCTCAATCAAACAGGTAAGCCAATCAGGAATCTCTTGGGTCCAACAACAAGAAGAAGCAGAAGACAAGGCCGCCCTATTATACTCTCTTCTCGCAAAAACTAAGGTCCAAGATATTAAGCCTACACATTAAACTAACCACTTGAGTACAATTTTTGAAACGGACATAGTTCAGCGGTAATTGACATGATTGAGTTATTAATAAAATAATACTTACATTTTCTTTTAAGAGGTGAATAGCAAAAATCTTCATATATTTTTTCTCTCTGCTATTATGTTAGTAATAAACAAATCTACTTCTAACTCTTTATTTATTGTCATCAAGAAAGTTAACAATTATGGCAGTGTTTTCATTTTGTGGCGAATTTGAGCTATTCCTTTTTAAGTATATTGCTTTTCTAACTTCTAACTTCAAAATTGAAAGAAATTGTTCGATACCAATCAAGTTCCACAATTTTGAATACCCTAAATCATCAATCCTCACCTAGAATTATGGCTTCTTTTGCAACAAATATAAATAAAGTGAGAATTCGATACATTTTATGTATGTAAAGTTAAGTTTATTTTATATAGTCAAGTATGAATAATAAGTTAAAATATTTGTAACTTTGTCCCCTAATTCATTGATATATATGTTCTGATGTGACTTATTATGAGATTATGAATGTGTGTCATGAAAATATGAATAGTTTATTATGTGAATTGTTATGTACATGTTCTCATAGGCTTTAGTGCATGAAAGTGATGTACTATGGATGATTCATTGTTATGAAATTATGAATGTTTGTCGAGGCGAATTATATGATTAGCATAACCAGTGTTTACAAGATTTTACGTGGGATTCATGGATATGTGTAAGTTGCAGACTATGAATTTGATATACAATCTTTTTTTCTTCCAATAGTATTTGATGCAGGAAAGTGGCCCATTTCTAAAGGCTTTAGTGCATAAAAGTGATGTGCTAGAGTTGGTATGTAAGAAAGTGATACATACCTAGAGGTTCTGAGGTGTAGGAAAGTGGTGCACATTCGTTCCGTGTATACAGAATTATGCGTACGAAAGTGGTTTGCATCTCGACATATCTAGAGAGGCTTGGAGTGTACGAAACTGGTGCACGCTCAGTGGGTTTTATGTATACGATTGGTCTTGTAGAACTATGTGCACTAAAGTAGTGTGCATCCTGACATACCAAGGGAGGTCTGGGGTGTACGAGAGTGGTGTATATATAACTAACTATGTGTAGGAAAATGATGCACATCCCAACATTCTTAAAGAGGATCTGGGGTTCATGAAAGTGATGTATGCCAAAAAAGTCATATACATGAAAGTGATATACATCGAACATGATATATATAAAATTGATACACGTCCTGGAAAGGAAACAGAGTGAGCGAGGAATGAAAAATCTTTAAGTCCCATTGGCACATAATTTCAATTCATATTTGCATGTGATTGCATATCATGCTCTTGTGTTATTTTAAATACTCATTTTATCTTAAAACATTTTTTAGGCAAGAACGTTTCAATTTAACAGATGTTTTCTAGTTTGAGGGAATTTTCTGGAATCAGGTTTTTCCGAAAGGCTTTGCGCCGAGTTGCTGTCAATTGCGTGTAAAACTTCCCTTTTTCTTATACTCTTTAACTCGGATATGACTTCTTAGAATCAGGAAATGGAAATTTGCTGTTAATCAGCTATGGCCAGCTTTCAAATTTAGAATTTGAGGGAATTTATTGCTTATCGTTTGTTCTCTTACCATATTCTCGAGTTAATAATGCATATATTTTTCTACAAATGTTTTCAGGGAGTCCTTTGATGGTTTGGCTCTTGGTTATTTCTGCCTTCGTCGCAATTTGGATTGCTTCATTATGCAAATTCTTTCATGCATCAGTTTCATCTTCAAGAAGTGCTTTCTTAGAATACTCGTATATGTTATATGCTTTGACATTTAGATGGCGCTTTTTATGACTTTTGATAGCTATGGAGTTTTGGGTCACTGATCATCGTGATGTGCACAACGGGGTGCGGTAAGGTAGCTTCTAAACTTTATTACTTTTATTCTTCTTACTGTTTCCTTCAGCATTTCTTGTTTTCTCAAAATTTGTTCCTGAGATGTAAATTGTGTCCATTGTAGCTGGCTTTTCAAGGAAGCAACATTTATGGCTGAAAGCTTGGAATTTAAATGTTTATGTTGTCCAAATAATTTATCTTCACCCATTTCTAAGCAAGAGTTAATGTCATGTGGCTCCTGCTTGAGTACTATAATAAGGACCAATTCATTACAAGTAATGACATATATTTAAAAATTGAGTGAGTTGTAGAAGTCTATATCGTTTCTTCCTTTCTATTTATAATTGTGTATCTATTAATTAAAAGAGAATCCTCAGTATCAGCTCTATGTGTAGTATAATCAATGATGTATTACTCCTCCACTCTAATAAACAAAACTCGTTTAGCTTTTTTCCAATGTTGTAAACAGAGGGTTGTTGCACAATAAGGCTCCACAAACTTTTGAGGCTTGGGAACGAGTAAGTTTTCCTTTTTGACATATTTGATTCTCATTTAATCACATTTCTATAATGGTGAACTTGTGATTTACGATCCCTCACTTGCAAAATTCCTGCTCTTCCTAAGTTGAGTTTCCATTTCTATTAGTGAATGCTTTGAAGTTCAGGGTTCTGTAATATCTTTTAAGGACGTTTGAGTAATTCTTTCCTTTTCTTTGTCGAGGCTACTGAATGAGATGGACACAATGAACTTTCAAAATTGATTAAACTCATAAATGACTTTGGGCTTGTTAATATGATATGTTAAGTGAATGTAACTTGCAAGTTACCCACTGTCCTGTAAGATTACAAAATCCAAAAGCTCTCCTTTCCTGTGTCCAATTTCTTTTTCTACTAGATAAAGAAGAAAGCCTCTCTATTTTCCATTGACATCTCACACAAAAGTGAACCTAAGCCTTTTCAGGTCAATTGTAGCCAAGCCACATTCTCGGAATCAACTTCTAAGTTTCCTTTCCAGGAGTTAATGTTTACTTTTCCCTGGATATTCTCAGGTCAGTACCAATATACTGCAGAAGTATAGTGGACCATTTGATATCTGGCTAGCTATTTTGTTTTCCGTAGAGCGCACAAGTGGAATGATGCATTGCTTGTTAAATGAATGCCCACCGCAAAGCTTTCCTGCAGTGGCACAGCACCCAAGCCAATGGGTTTGGTATGTTTGTTTTATGAATATTATTTGAGATTGGAACATAAACTCTATTATCATAGTTGAGCGTCATTTGAGAGCTTCCCATGTTATGCTTATTTCATTCTCCCATTCCCCATTCCATTCATAAGGAAATCTGGATTTGGTTGGCTGCAAAACACCTTTACATGTTGCTTTAATTGCCCTACTCTTTGATTTGGCAGTTTTTGGAAACTCTTTGTTACTTTTTCCAGTTATACCTTTGTCAACACACTCAAAAGAATCAAATAGCCATGCTGACATAATGCCATATGATGTTACAGTATCACTGATGTCTACTTTGCAGGAACTATGGACTCGGATTTCTTCATTTCATTTGAGGTTTAGATTGGAGTCTCTCTCTATTTCTGGTGCGTTCTAATGATTGTGTTGTATTACAGTATTAAGAAATCACCACACATTGATTTTACTCATCTTTGAGAAGAAAATTTATAAAGGACTTGTCTTTTTCTGTAACTTAACATGGAATTCAGCTGGTGGACTAATCTTGGCCCAACTTGTCTATTAGAAATTCACTGTCAATTGCATTGATAGAGCTTGAGCTTAACCAAACCAAATTGGGGAATGTGGACTTGGTCACTCTATCTGGTTCGAAAATGTATGTGGTCGTGGTTTTATACTATTCTATGCAAAACTGAAGAAAATAGAGAGAGAGAGAGACACACACACAAAAAAAAAGAAAAAAAAGGAACTATTGGTTGTATAATCGTTAATGTTAAATAAGAACTTCAAACTTTCTACTTGAAACAACACAGAACTTAATCAACCAAAATATAGCAGTACCTTTATAAACGAAGTAAACTTTATATAAACGTCATGGTTTACTCTGAAAACAATTATAAAAAGGTGAATCAACTTGCAGGCAAAAAAAATATATATATATATTAGAAAATGGATTGATCATGACGTATAGGATTATGGTAAATTAAGGTATCTTGGTCTAATCCTTAATTGATTAAGATTAAAATTAGTTTACTTGTTATTAGGATTAGGATTAGTATCTTTGGTTTTCTAGAATTAGGATTAGTTTTTTTGATTAATTAGGATTAGGATTAGTTTACTCTCAAATTCTCAATAAACATAGGAATTGTCTTCTTTTATTAATAACTTTTGATTGATAATAAAGACTTCAAATGATTGGAGATTTCACTCATTTTATCTTTTAGGCTACATCACTCCATCTCTTATAACCTGAAGACTTCTATGCCATTACAGGCATATCCTTGAGCCATGGATCCATTGGTTTTCCAATGGAATACACTATGAATCCAATCTCCCTCAGCTTTTGAACATCAACAACATTTCTGCCATCAAAAACAAATGCAGGTTTCTGCATTTGTTTAAAAATCCTTTGAAAATCAAGAGTCTTGAATTCATCCCATTCAGTTAGAATGCAGACTCCATGAGCATCTTTAGTCGCCTCATATGGGTCCCAAGCAAAACTGACTTCCTTTGCCGCAGTTGGGCTCACTGGCTGCAAGTGGATTGGATGGTCCCAATCAAACTTGCTCATAGATAAGTCCCTCTGAATCTGATCCTCAGTTACTTGTGGATCATATACACTCAGTTTTGCCTTGTCCCCTAAAAGTCCCTTGCAGACATCGATTGCAGGAGTTTCCCTTGTGTCACCTGTATCCTTCTTGAAAGCAAAGCCAAGGATTGCTATCTTTTTGCCTGAAACTGTATTGAACATTGAAGAGACAACCCGGTTCACAAATCGATTCTTTTGGTAGTCGTTGACCTTTATCACTTGTCTCCAGTAGCTTGCAACTTCATTCAAGCCATTGCATTCACAAATATAAATCAAACTGAGAATGTCCTTCTGAAAACATGATCCACCAAAACCAACACTAGCATTTAGGAACTTGGGTCCAATTCTAGTATCTGTTCCAATGGCGTGGGATACCTGTGACACATCTGCACCAGTAGCCTCACAGAGTGCGGACATGGCATTGATAGATGAGATCCTTTGGGCCAGAAACGCGTTAGCAGCTAACTTTGAGAGCTCTGCTGACCACAGATTAGTGGTGAGAATTCTTTCTTCAGGCACCCATTGAGCATATACACTCTTCAAAGCCTGAATTGCCTTGAGACCGTCCGGAGTTTCTCTCCCTCCTATGAGAACCCGGTCGGGGTTAAATAAATCTCTAATAGCAGTACCCTCAGCAAGGAACTCTGGATTTGAGAGAATCTGATATTTGATTCCCTTGCTATTGTGAGTAAGGATTTTTTCTATTGCCTCTGCTGTTTTAACTGGAACAGTTGATTTTTCAACAACAATCTTGTCCGATTTTGATACATCGGCAATCATTCGAGCTGCGCTCTCCCAATATGTGAGATCTGCAGCTTTGCCAGCTCCAAGGCCTCCATGTTTTGTTGGAGTGTTAACTGAAACAAAGATTATATCAGCCTCTGAGATGTGCCGTTCAACATCTGTGCTAAATAATAGATTCTTTCCTCTGCACTGCTTCACTACTTCATCAAGGCCAGGCTCATATATGGGGAGTTGGTCACTATTCCAAGCTAAGATCTTGGAGACTGAGATATCAACAACTGCTACTTCAATTGTGGGGCATTTTAATGCTATCACTGCCATCGTTGGGCCACCAACATACCCAGCTCCAAGGCAGCAGATCTTCACCATTTTCCTCAGTTGGAGCCTGAATGAACAAATAACCAAAAAATTTAAAACAAACTTAGAGCTTTTCTTTCTCTAGGTCATGCATATTGTTATGTTCCACATCACAATTTTGCGAATGAAGCTGTTTCAAATATAGTAATCAAGTCCAAAGTATTAACATGTATAACACTATGCAACATAATTTGCAGATATAGCAAAATATAGATCCAGATCTCAGAGCCTATCATGGATAGATTTTGCTATATATGTAATTCTTTAAAAATGTTATTATACACTTAATTGTTTGCCCCAAAAGAACCCATTATAACGACTCTTTGCAGAAAAAAGATTGAGAGAAGGGGGAGGAGAACCTAAGTCAATGATATTGTTTTGTTCATATGCATAAAGAAAATACCGTGGCACTTAGGTTGAAGGCCTAAGAATGACAAAGGAACAACAGTATAGTAACATACCAAAACCTCACATTCTATAGGAGAAAGTATAAGCATGGGAACACCAAGAAATAGAAGATCCTTTATGCATATTGCATGTAACAAGATATGAAGAAACAAAAATATGCACATTCTTAAGAATTAGAGTTGATGGATGCAATTAGACTAAAATACCTCTATAAACTTGAAGGGGTTATGTTGACTAGTGAAGAAGATAGTCAAGTTAAAGAGAGCTGGTGGAATCAAGTGCTTAAAGCAAAATAGTGTAATTTTCTACAACAAAAAATGGTGCCTACAACCTCCATGTAAGTAAGATCTATTATACCTATACAACTTTCACCCAGCAAAGAAAAGTCAGATTTTGAAAGCTGGAAAGTGAAGGAGACTCCATTAATTATTTTAAATTTTATACGATAATAGTAACGAGTAGCAATTTTAAGGATAATAACTAAGTATATAACAACATTTTCTAAAAAAATTGCAAATATAGCAAAGTCTATCAGCGATAGACTTCTATCGCTATAGATTCTTACGATCTATCAATGATCTTTGTTATATTTGTAATTTTTTTGTTGTTATATTGATATTATTTTGAATCTAATTGCTGCATTTGTAACTATCCCTTTAAAAAAATATTTAGAAAAAAAAAACTCAAAGGCAAAATAATTTTTAATACTCTCGTAGTACATACTTCTTTTCGTTCACAATATAAATTTTGTTTATTAATCAATACTTTAAATGTTATATTAGATACCACATTATTCTTAAATAAAGTTGACGTGAATTACAATGAATTATAGTAACACTTAAGTTTTTTTTGGTAACTAAAATTATGTTTTCCAAGGTTTATCCGTCACACTAGAGAAACAAAACAACCTTTTTTCTTTTTCTTTACGAATGGTGAAAAATAACAAACTATATAATATAAAAAAAAGAACAATAAATTTTCAAATCTATAACTATAATAAAGAAATCGGCCCTGCAAATGCAGTGGGAATTTGGACTTTCTTTTTTTTAAAAAAAAAAAAAAAAGAAAAAGAAAAAAGGAAAAGAAAAAAGAGAATTTGGACTTTGAATAACGCATTCATTCACGTTTATTTTATTTTTGTAAATTCTCAGACTATTTCTAATGGAATTATATTAAATGGAAAAAATAGTCAAATTATTTGCAAATATAACAAATAATTTGAATATACTACAAGTTTAGCAAACTAATTTTGATTTTTAATTAATTCCAAGTTTGTTATCATGTTTAAAGTTGTTTGGAGGCCAATCTTAAGAGGGCATTTCTATATTGAATCCTATGTCAAAAACTATCGAGGCTCCTTGAATACCTTACGACGAGGCCAAGGAATGCAAATATGTCGACCTCTTCACCAAAGTTGTTGGAAAAAGATTAGTATCGTTATGTATATTGAATCAGGCAATGAATGGAGTTAGGGATACAGAGCTGGTTGCTATATTTGGTGATAATTAATTGATCTTCTCAAATTTTAATTTTTAGAAGTTGGTTGAAAAATGAAATTGTTTCCATTGCAAAAATATGGCAGCTTAATGAATGTGTCTCCATCAACCTGCTGAGGAATTATCAATTTGGTCAAAAGTCAAAAAAATTGGTGGTCATACATTCTCCCATTTTTTGAGATCTATGAAAATATAAGGCATTTATGCAAAGAAAGTTATGAAAAGATTTTATCCTATGTATGTAGTGGGGAATGGTACATGAGTTAAATGTTCTTTTTTGCTTGTAAAACAACAAAATAATTTAATATGCAAATTAGTTTACCACAAGTAATTAGATAATAGTGGTGCAACGATTAATACTAAGAAAATTAGTAAACACTCTTTTTTAGGGTAAGCCATATTGGGAGAAAAACATCATGGTAGTGATCAAGAGGTCTTTAATGATAGATGATTTGATTTATATAAAAAGACTCTCTAAATTAGTGTTTTAGGGTCACCTAGAATGTCGAAACATGAGCAGAACATGTTGAGTATAGACTATGCCGTGGGAGATTGTTGAGATTTGTGGCATAAAACCTCGTAATTAATTAGTGATTTAATAATGATTTAACTTAATTTTAAATATGAAATATGACAATTACACTAAAAATCTAAGGTTATTATATATAATTTTGAAGACAAGTAATAAGCTAAAGGATCTTTTGGGTGTCTCATCATACGAACCATTTAGGTTATTGAAAAAAGATTGGTGTCGTTCTGGGAATCGAATCTGACAACAGATGGAGTTAAGAATATAGCACACTTAATCAACCATTATATAGATACCTTTAAGGCGAAGTAAATTTTACATAAACGTCATAGTTTACTTTAAAAACAATTATAAAAAGGTGAATCAAGTTTAAGATTAAGTTCAGTTTTTGTTAGAATTAGAATTAGTTTTGTTAGCATTTTAGAATTATGATTATTATTTTTTTTTTTCATTATATCTTTAATTGGTTGTCCAACGGATTGTTTATTGTGGAGGCACTACTTCCAAAATGCTAAAAAAAAAACTTAATCTTCCTATTTTTTTTTTTTTATTAAGAAAGATGTGTGATTTTAATTTAAACAATATTAAAAAAAAAACATTTTTAATTAATCTCTATTTTTATTAAGTTCGTTTCTTTTTTTCAATTGGTCATCTGATCTCCTACTTGTTTTCTTGAAAAAAAAATACTTTTCTTCCTTTCTTCCTAACATTTTCTAATTATTTTTATATCTAAATTTAAATATTATTAAATATTATAAGTAATGAATTTAGAAAAAATAGGGACGGATTAAAAATGATTTCTTTTATCAATATTGTTTAAAAAAAAACTTTGATTTAAAACTTCTTTTCTAAATTGTGATAATTCTTTCTTATTTAAAATAATATTTTAGAACAAATAGATGCCAAGGCATCTTCCGCCTTGTACATGGTATCTCGATTTCGAACATTCCACCTCTAGGATGGATTGTTATGCCAATCACCTATGAGTTAAGCTCATTTTAGCAATATTTCGATTTTATTTAAAGAAAAAAATCAAATAAAAACATAACATTTCTGGACTATATTACCTTTTTTGTTTTCAATGAATTACACATATAACATTTTCTTTTAGACTCATTGTTCCACCATCATGTTGTTTATAGCTAACAAATTTTTTTTTCAAACATATAACTCACGCAATGATTTTAATGGACTATTTTAAAAAATAATGTTCTTTTAAAAAAAATCGAAAAATAGGGTGGTTTAGAAACTAATGACAAAAATAGGGTGGTTTGGAAAATAATTTGAAAATTGGGGTGGTGAAATCGTGTACCCAGTACACGATTTCAGTCAAATTTCCTATGTGACGGTCGTTGTGTAAGTAAGTCGTGGACCGGGTCCACGAATGTTGACCAAACTCGTGGACCCGGTCCACGATTTCCACCAAACTTGTGGACCAGGTCCACGAGTTTGCCTTCCCACACACAACAACAACAAGTTGGACTCATCATGCTATAATTGCGGGGAGGGAGGAACGAGCAGTTTACGCTTTAGTAGCTACCGTTTCACTGGCTCTAGTATTCACAGGCTTTCAAGGAATGGAATATTATCAAGCACCCTTCACTATTTCGGATAGTATTTATGGTTCGAGTTTTGATAAAAAAGACTTCTTACCCCGTTCTTTTCCCATGATACGTCCAAAATCGTCCGATTTTTTTCCCATGATAAATAAGTTAATTAATTAATTACCCACTTAAATGAAAATTTGCTTCTTACTTGTGTTCATCAATTATTGTATTAGTTTCATTGATTCTTAATTTTGAAAATGTAATGGAAAATCATTAATTCATTTAGTTAAAGATAAAAAGTTAATACAAATCAGAAAATTTTAAATACAATTCAAGTGCTACATGATGGTCTTCTTCGCGCACGTTGTCCACGACGAGGCACAGACACTTCAATTTGTTGTTGCTGGTGGATTACATCGTTGATATCCTGTTGGGTGACGACAGATGGAAATTCATCGTGTGCATAATATTCCTGTTGATGGCCAGAACCGGATGCAATATTTGGTTGTAATATGTGAGGTTTCTGGTCATCGGGTTGCTCTGGAACACCTTTGTCACGTTGTCTCTGTCGTCTACGACGAATACGTTTTCGATCAGTGTCAGCAACATTGAGTCTCCTTGTATGTTGAATGATTTCTTCAACATTTACCATGTTTTGCTCACACATTGAACTCAACTCTGGTAAATTGTGTTCTAAGGTGTAACTGTGCATATCGTGGACAAAATTATTCTACACGATAAAAAAAATATATATATAAGTATAAAAGAATATTCTTAGCATGTAATTGAAAAACACTACATAATAAGATGTTTACCATGCAGTAATAGTAGGCACCGTCAGATGTGATAAATCTTCTTGTGATAGAGTCATACCAGGACAAATAATCATTAGACACATCTGACTCGTTTATTATTTCTCCATGTGCACAGTGGCCATGATGTGCACGCCAAAATGATATATACTCTACATGAATTTGACGCCAGTTTTGGTCGTGTTTACCTCTTAAATCGATTTGGTTTAGTTGAGGGAGTGTATTACAAAACGTTGGTACTGTTTGCCGTATACCAAATTGTCTCAACACTTGATCTGGTTGATGCCACTCTACGATATGAAAGCATATAAGTGGGCTGACCGTCAACTAAATGTCTTGTCCATCATGACAGTAATCAGGCAACAACGACATAAAATGTGGTGTATATGACGTCCAATTGATCTGAAACCATGTACAATAATAATTAGAACCTAAAAACATATGTAATATTCAGTTACATGCAACATATTTATTATTACCTGATTTTGCATCAAACGGTCAAATATTGAAATTTTTTTTTAAATAATGTTTTTTTAAAAAAATAATTCCAAAAATAGGGTGGGGGGAAAGAAATGGCAAAACTGGGGTTTTGAAATCGTGGACCCGATCCACGATTTCCACTGAAATCGTGTACCGAGTACACGATTACCCTGTGACCTCTGCATGAGTGTCAGCCTGCAGCCTGCATGCAGAAGCATGCATTGACCGAACTCGTGGACCAGGTCCACGAGTCCTTTTCTTTATATCTCCGCCCAGCAGCTTCTCTTTCTCAAACTAATCTTCATTTCCCTCTTTTCACTCTTCAATTCTCTCCTCATATCTCTCCTTTCACTCTTCATTTCTTTCCTCATTTCTCTGCTTTCTCTTATTTCACTTCTCGTTTGTCATTGTCGCTGTCATTTCTCTTCTTCTTCTCAAACCATTCCCTTTTCGTTTAGCTGCCGCCGCCGCCACTGCCACCGCCGCTGCCGCCATATACGTATGCATATACATTTTCCTTTCTAATTATCTTATAAATATGCAATAGCTATATACGTTTTATTTTGCATGAATGAATAAATTTGTATATGTAGACGTTTTGCATGGATGAATAAATTTAAAAAATTTAGGTTTAGTGTTGATTGTTATTCGGCGTTTATTGTTATAGGAATAATTATTGGTAAATAATGTGGTGGAAAATTAGTTATATTGGGTAGTAAACTCGTGGACCGGGTCCACAAGTTTATAATTTTGGGTAGATTTGGACTAATTTTTCTTTTTAACCTTTACAGTTGTAAACGAATTTAAATATGTCGTTTCGTCCAGAAGATTTAGTTATTATTGAAGCTAGAAATTGTGCGGATAGTGACATTGATGTAGAAATTGATGAATTGTTTGGAGAAGAAGGAAATATAGAAAATGAAAATGAGTTGGTCTAGTCGGAGATATTTACACAGATAGAATAGGAAATTACTGATTCAGTTTGTGAACAAGGATCAACCTTGAAGGAAAGGGAAAAATGTACAGATAACTCTAGTATAATACAAAAAGGAATGGTATTTGATATGAAAGAAGACCTACAAATGGTAGTAAAAAAATATTGTGTGACTGAACACTACCAAAAATTTGTGGTAGAATCGAACCAAGATATTTGGTATGTGCGATGTAAGCAATGGGATGAAGGTTGTAGGTGGAGGTTGCGTGCATGTCGGCGCAAAATCCATAGGATGTTTGAAATTACTAAACTTGGAGAGAACCATACTTGTTTATACACAGAATTGGCACAAGATAATTCACAACTTGATTCTAATTTCATGAGCATTGAAATTCAAAATTTAGTTAGAGCTGATCATAGTGTACCTGTGGCGGTACTACAAGAAGCACTTAAAAAACAGTACGGATATAACGTCAAATACAGACGTGTGTGGGAAGCTAAGAAAAAAGCTTTGGTTGCAGTCTTCGGCATTGGGAGAAATCGTATTCAGAACTTCTGTACTGGTTGAGTGCTGCTATGCACTACAATCCTGGTACACGAGTAGATTGACATTTTCTCCCTTCTGATATGCCTGGTAAAACTATATTTGGTCGTGTTTTTTGGGCATTCGGTCCTGCAATTGAAGGGTTTAAGTACTATAGGCCTTTAATTCAAATAGATAGAACCCACAGATATTTTATAGTGTTCAGTCACACAATATTTTTTTACTGTCATTTGTAGGTCTTCTTTCGTATCAAATACCATTCCTTTTTGTATTATACTAGAGTTATTTGTGCATTTTCCCCTTTCCTCCAAGGTTGATCCTTGTTCACAAACTGAATCAGTAATTTCTCATTCTATCTGTGTAAATATCTCCGACTAGACCAACTCATTTTCATTTTCTATATTTCCTTCTTCTCCAAACAATTCATCAATTTCTACATCAATGTCACTATCCGCACAATTTCCAGCTTCAATAATAACTAAATCTTCTGGACGAAACGACATATTTAAATTCGTTTACAACTGTAAAGGTTAAAAAGAAAAATTAGTCCAAATCTACCCAAAATTATAAACTCGTGGACCCAGTCCACGAGTTCACTACCCAATATAACTAATTTCCCACTACATTATTTACCAATAATTATTCCTATAACAATAAACGCCGAATAACAATCAACACTAAAACCTAAATTTTTTAAATTTATTCATGCATGCAAAACGTCTACATACACAAATTTATTCATTCATGCAAAACAAAACGTATATAACTATTGCATATTTATAAGATAATTAGAAAGGAAAATGTATATGCATACATATATGGCGGCGGCGGCGGCAGCTAAACGAAAAGGGAATGGTTTGAGAAGAAGAAGAGAAATGACAGCGACAATGACAAACGAGAAGTGAAATAAGAGAAAGGAGAGAAATGAGGAAAGAAATGAGGAAAGAAATGAAGAGTGAAATGAGAGATATGAGGAGAGAAATGAAGATTAGTTTGAAAAGGAGAAGCTGCCGGCTGGTGATATAAAGAAGAGGACTCGTGGACCCGGTCCACGATTACTGAAATCGTAGACCCCGTTCACGAGTTCGGTCAATGCATGCTTCTGCATGCAGGCTGCAAGCTGACACTCATACAGAGGTCACAGGGTAATCGTGTACCCGGTACACGATTTTAGTGGAAATCGTGGACCGGGTCCACGATTTCAAAACCCCAATTTTGCCATTTCTTCCCCCCCCCCCCCCCCCCCCCCCCCCCCCCACCCACCCTATTTTTGGAATTATTTTTTAAAAAAACATTATCTAAAAAAAAATTCGATTTTAATTTACACAACTATTATCTAATTATAAAGTATAGATATTATTTACATTCCAAACTTTAGATTTATAAAGCTTTTATTCAATTAAATAAATTAAAAATTAACATATTTGTAACCGAACTAATTAATTACTTTTACGATGAATTCCACTTTTTATAGGTTACAAACTTAACTCATTATTGTAAATTATGATTAGAATAAAATATTGAACTATTAAAGTTCCAACCATTAACCATTAGAGCATATAAATATGACAACACTTTAGGTGAGAAATCAAAATAGTAGAGTCACTAATGGAAAGAGGGAGAGAAGCAAAATGGATGAATGTGCAATCTCAAGTTTGTATTTTTTTTTTTTTTTAATCATTTGTTTTTGAAAAATTTGATAAACAATCTATTATTATTATTATTATTATTATTATTATTATCATTATTATTATATTTAGTTGTTTCCTTTGTATTGATGCAATTGCTAAAAGACACTATTTTCAATTAGATTGAGGTGTTCATAGTGACATAAAAGGAATTTATCCATAATGATTTGTAAAAACAGTGAGATAAGATGTGAGAAGAAACATATATTATTTACAAATTGCTATTAAAATGTAGTTTTACTTTGTGTTTTTTTTAAAAATTATTATGTTTGCTTTTCATTAAAAAACAAAAAATAAATGTCATAGTTACTAAATTGGCACTAAGAATTCATTTTACTTATATATTTATATTTTGTATAATTATAATGGTAATTATAGTTCTATTGATTTGATTTGGTCCCCATAATATGTATTGAATCAACCCAACTATTCTTCTTAATTAGGTTCCTCAATTTGATTAAGTTTCTTACATTTCAATGGCAAAATCAAAGAGAGGTTCCTTTTACTTTTTTTATTTTGTCTAAACACTCCTTGATTTCTTTTCCTTTTTTCTTTTTTTCTTTTTTTTTTCTTTTTTCTTAAAAAGAACACCCTTTGATTTAAAATAATAATACAAATAAAATATTATTTAACTAAAGTTATTTGGAAGAATAGTTATATTTCAAAATTCAACTATTTTTCTTTAATATTTATAAATTTGATTGGTTAACATTTCTTTGAACTTATAAATTTACATAGCTTGATAGAAAAATAAAATAGCAATGACATTGTCATTTAATTGCCAAAATAAAATAGAAAAATCATATGAATATATTAGTATTAACGAATTTAAATTAAGCATAATCTTTTTTGTTTCTATTGATAATTGTTAATATTTTTATACTCAATAATCTACTATTTAGGTCTATAATCTATTAATAAAAGGGATAATATTTGAATTTTGTAGGGCTATTGTACTTTTATTTTAAATTTTAAATTTACAAGAATCTCATTACCATTAATTATTAATAATAAATTTATTTTAATGAATAAATTCTCCAAACAGATAAACCCATGAACCAACTCATAACATTTTCATTTATTGAACCTGAACCCAACCCAGTCCAAATAGTTGATAACCAACTCAAACTATACGGGATGAGTTGGATCGGATTTTTTGAGCATTCTTAAAAAAGATGGTGTGCATGTGGGCGAGGGAGGAAAAAAAATAGGAAAAAGGTGGAGGGAGAAATAAATTTATTTTTTTATTAAATTTATAAAAGAGGAAACTTTAGTTTCCTTTTATATTTTTTCTTTACTATTTTTCTATACTCTTTTAATGTTTAAATTATTTTCCACATTTCATAATTTAGACAGAGGTGTGTGACATTTGGGCTTCGTTTTTTCATTTTTTATTTTGTAACAAATGATGGTTTGAGATTGAGATTATTAGTGTAATTGAATTTATTTAAATAGGCTATTAGTGTAGAAACTCCTAAACCATATATAACACTTTCTACGTCGAGATACAATCGTGGTAAATATAACACATTGGGCCTCGGCCCAAGTTACTATTGAGATTTGGACTTCAATTTTACAGAAATTATACAAGGCTGCCAAACGATAGTAGGCATAATAACAATAACAAAAACAATCAAGAAGGCTTATGATTTTATACATTTTTATTTGCAAAACTTTGCACCAGTTTCTTACCATACCATATCAAAATTCTCACCCCTTTCAATTTACAGCAACCAACAAGTAAATAAGCAAACCATCTCCTCCATAAATCTGCACAGAAGAACCCAATATAATTCTAAAACAACACTTATAGTAGAAGTACTTTTGTTTAGAGCGATTTAGTTTCTATATGGTTAAAAATGTAAGAGTGCAATATTTGTGCTATAATGTTCAAACAAAAAGTTGAAAAAGAACACATGCATAAACAATGGATTAGTAGATAAACACGACGAACCTCCAAATTTTAGGGAAAAGAAATTTAAAAAAAAAAAATTGTAGTTTCTAAAAATTTGGCCAAGAAATGTTTAGTTAGGAAAAATACAAACTTTAGTCAACATGTTGTAACAAAACAAACATAATTTTAAAAAACCAAATGGTTACCAAAAAAGGCTTTGGCCATTCATAATGAGTCATGACTCAAACTACCAAAGATCAAAATGTATAGCAAAACATTTAAATAATCAGAAGAACATAAAAAATAAATCTTCCAAGCATTAATATATACAGATGTAACTTACATTTTGTCTATAAAGCCAGTGCAATGGTTTTTATAGATCGACACCCTCATCTAGGCCCTTGGAGCTGATCATGACATTGGAATCAATTTGTTTGTCAAATTTTTTTTTCCTCCTAGCTTCAAAATCCTCAAATCCTTCCATCTGGTAGTAAGAAACAAGCAATATTATTAAGCATATTCCACTTATTTTCTATACTTAAGAATGAAGAGCAATTGAGAAGTAGACCACACCTGCTGAAATTGATCCATTAAAATTGGATTACCATGCAAAGATGCATTCTGCAATGCTTTGCAATCTTTCAACAGATTTGATGGTAACTGAGATAGAAATGCAATACCACAATTCAAATTTAAGTATGAGTATGCTACAAGAAAGATTAATTATTAAAGGTTACTAAGCCTACGATGGAGAGAATTTTATAAGTATAACGTAGAGAAAGAGCATTTTGTGCATGCACATGCTATTTTGTAGTAACAGACAATACAACATTTTGTTGCACAAGGAGATCTTAGATGATCAGTAATGAGAAATTTGAAGTAGAAATTAAAATGACAGTTTATCAAGTGATAGATGTTCAACTCAACAATCAAGATGCTCAGCATGTGTGTTTCAATTTCAGGTTAGCTTATGGACAAAATTCAATATATCCACTAAGGAGTGGCAATCCTCCAGATATATCTCAAGAACTCAAGGACATAAAACAGTAAAAGATATTCATTTTATGTTAAATAATAACATACTCATGACTATAATCAGAACTGTAAATTCAGGAAGTTAAATCATGTACAAATACTAAAAAAAGTCTACCTGACCAATATTGTTATTATCTAAACGCAACGACTTCAGGTGAATCAGATTGCACAAAGATGAGGGAAGGTCTTCCATAAGATTATCTGAGAAGTTGTTCAAATGTAAGCAAGTGATTGAATAGAATCCTAATTCCATGCTACAAAACCACAAGTTATGAAAACCTTATATGTCTCCAAACATGCAATCATAGAAAAGAAACTAGGCAGAACCATGGCTAGTCATACACTTGTTTTTTTTAATCAACTTTAATTGAGAAAAAATGAAAGAATAAAAGGGCATACAAAAAAAAACAAGCCCACAAAACATCCAGTTACATAAAGTTCCAACTAAGTAAGATGTTTCCTAGAGAATAATTAAAAATAAAATAAAATAAAGCTTTGATATCGAAGCTCACAAGGAAATATGAAACCTCACTAAGGACCAAGTCTCCCACTAGGATCTCTATCCATACCTCTGAACATTCTATTGATCCTTTTCCCCAAAATATTGCACAACACAGCACATACCCCAGCAAACCACAAAAAACAACCTCTCTCTTTGAAAGGCAGATGGAGGAGGAACTCTTCGATCATTGAACTAACATCCTTCTACTCTACTATCTGCACATCAAACTCCTACAGGAAGTAACTCCACAAAGACCTCGCATATCAACAGCCCCACTAAAGGTGTTCAAGGTCTTCCTGTGTCTGTCAGAATACAGCAAAAATGACCCATCAAAGAAGTCCTTTTCCTAACAAGCCTATCCAAAGTGTTCACCCCACCCAACAAAACTTTTCAAGTAAAGAACTTGACTTTCTTAGGAATCTTAATCCTCCAGACAACATCAAAGACCAACTCACTAACAGGCTAACAGGGGCGGGATCTAACAACCATCTAAAGAAAAATTTGCAATAGAAGCCTTCCAAAGCGGGTCAAGGCTCCATAAACAAACGTCCCTTCTCCCCTCCCTAAAATTGCACTCTTCCAACAAAGACAGAAGAGAGAGCCAACCTCCATTGTTTCCCCATTGGATAAATGACGACAAAACCCAAAAGAAAAGGACACAAAGCTTCCCAACTAGACCAACAGATCAAAGATTGGGCAATTCCTAATGGAAGAGACAAGGACGAGGAAATGCAGAGTAAAAGAGTCTATCCACCAACCACTGATCTTCCCATAAATATTTGTCCCTACCATCCCCCACAGAAATGGACCAGAAGGGAAAATGAGGGAAGCTCAAGCGAGATATCTTTCCAAGGATTTCGGTGTGTGCCTTTTAACCCCCTTCGCCACCCAATAAAAAGCATGGGTGTCATACTTACTCTCAATGATCCTATGACATAAAGATTCAGGTTCAAGGGCACAATGCCAAAGCCACTTAGCCAGCAGCGCTTTGTCGCAAAGCCTTAAATTAACATATCTCCAACCCACCTTGGTTCACATGAAAATTAACAATCTCTAACCCACCCTGGTTCACAGGGCGCCCAACAGCCTCCCAGCTAACGAGATGAGAGCCCTTTACCTCATCCACTCCCTCCTAAAGAAAGTCTCTCATACTCTAGTTTCTTGCAATAATTCTCCAAAGTCTGGCAGGAGGCCAGTTAACAATACTTTGTCCAATTAATAAAAGTTTCCCATGTCTAAAAAGGAGCAATGTTGAAAGTCCCATGTCCTTATTCATGCTGCCAAATAACAATTGTTGAAGTAGTATAAAGGGATTGCCTGGTAAAAAGACTAGCAAGAATTTCATGTACCATTTGCTTGCAATTCTTCAAGGGAAAAGCAGCTTCCTATTGATTCTGGGAGAGATTTTAACTTGTTGTTCGACACATCGATAAGCAATAACTGTATCATCAAATTTGGTGTTAGTCCTCAAAGTTGATAATACACAATTTTTACCACATCAAAATAAAAGGTTAAATGTGAAATTATATCTTTCAAAAAAAAAAGTTTAGCACTATCTTGCTAATTGAATTTTGATAGATATTATAATCAATATTGGTCCACATGCAATAATGTTTGCTCTTAACATCCCTATAAATACAAGTGTTATGATGTTGAAGCTTTCAAAATCTTATGATTGATAAAATAATTTCTAGCACTCTCAAGGTCTTTGGGAATTAGGCTGCAATATAAGTGCTTCCTCTGGGATGGATAATTGAACTTCGCCCAGGCTCATCCCATGGTTATGATCTATGGATGCATCATTTCCCGCAAAAATAAAGATTAACCATGAGTAGAACCTAGTTAGAACCGAAAAGAGACTTCTGGACTATTCTGTTTACTTGTACTCTTGAATATCAATCTTAAATGAATCACTCATCAATGATTCTATTGTTTCCCATAGTCTGTTGGCCTTAAGTTGTAAGATGTTCAAAAAATATGTACAGCAAAACAATCTTTTTTACAGAAATATTGTAGCAAGGCCATTTATCTTTTAACCTAGCAATAGTAGATAATCCTCTTTGATCATAATTCTAAAACTCCAACATATTTCATTCCCTTTATCTATAACTAGTTACTAAGGCACCCATTTTTTTTCTATTCCACTTAAACTATGGATATGCAGACATTGTAATGGATCTTATGGAACAAGAACATGATCCAATACTTTGATTCAATGATAGAAACAACATAACTTGAAGTTCCAGAGGAGGTATAATAGTTAAAATGCTGTGAAAAGAAATCACTTACATTCCGCAAGCTTCCAATGGTTTCAGGTAAGGATGAAAGCAAATTTCGGGAGACAGATAGACGTTCAAGCCTTACTAGTTGACCCACTACACACAAAAACTGATATCCCTTTAGAATGTATTACAAGAATTTGTAACAAAGACTAATAGAAGTTGCAGTAGCATGGCACAAGGCAAAAAACTTGTTTTCTTTTAATCTCTTGTTAAATTAGATAAGAAAATTACATTCATCAGGTAATGTCGTAATGTGATTTCCATCAAGTATCATAACTCTTAGAGATTGGAGCTTCCCCAAATTCATTGGTAGACGCTCAATAAGGTTATCTGCCAAAACCTGATCAGGAAAATGGAAATTTAAGATGCAATTCAGTCTAGCTTATTGAGCATGAGATAAAGTCTCTGAATTGTATTTTTACTTCTAATAAAGATTGTAAATCTAAAAGATAAAGAAAAGAGAAAATTCAACGATTCTATATGCCCAAGTACAACTAATGAGAACATATGTATCGAGCCCTACAGAGATTTGATAAACTTATATTGAAAAATTTTAGAAAACAATACTGCATCAGAGGAGTAAAAATGCAATACAATCCCTACCAGACGCTGCATGTTTATTAATTTGCAGACTTCCATAGGAATATCGACTGCAAAATAATTAGAAGAGGTCAGTTAATAAAAGTATTAAAATTGTTATACAGTTGGTAAATTAGGAGTTTCGTTATCACCAATTTAAATTAGATAATAGATGCAAGGATGATTAAAGTCAGAAAATAGGTTTCAACGATAATTGTAATCATAACCATGAAGTCAAAGAAAGGAGAGTGCTAGATACCCACCTATTCTATTGTTTGTTAAATCAAGTGTGCGGACAGATCTGTCCATGTCAAGAACTTCATCGGGAAATGTCTGTTCCAACATCAGTAGATGTGTAAGCATATGGCTAACAAAACTAATCATGGTATGAGCATTTCCAAAGAATGGATGAGTTACTAGAATTCATCAACTCATATTGTACTTTTGAGAATTGACTATAATTGTTCTATGCAATGAAAGCCCGATTCAAACACTCAAAATATCATCTACAACAATACAAATATAACTAACAAATAAGCTAACTTATCAATTATGAAATAATCACATACTCATAAGAGAGAAAATTTCTTAAAAACAATCAATAGTAACCTACAACCTCCTACAAAGCAAGCCCGGTGTCCATTTGAAGGATGGCTATAATTCAAACAGAATATGAACAAGAAAGAAAGATGTTGAATCCCAACAAAAGGGTAATATACAATTCATATAGAAAGATAATAACAAAGATAACCTTCAACTTTGAGTCTCGCAAAGCCACGATACCAGTAGCTCGCCATCGAGCCACTCTGCTGGCCTTTGAATCTGCATTCTTACTAGCATAGCACCCCATGTTGCCAGCAGCAGAGAAAAACTCAGCCTTCCAAGAAAGGAACAAGGATGGTAGTGACGACAAGCTTTTTGAATCCGTCTCTGATACATAAATAATCAAGTGTCAGAAAGAGCAGAACTGAATTGCAGGACTTTCACAGAACTAGGAACGGCTTAACCACTTTATAGCTACATTAGAGCCTAAGATTTTGGTTAATTATACCTTTTCGATGGTCTTTGCTGCTTATTAAATATAAACAATGCAGCCCTTATGTCACTGAAACAAAAAGCGTCTTACTCTAATTGGTAAAAAGTCATTCAACTAGGTGTCATTAAGATTCATATTTCATGGAAGCATTGTTCCTCCCTAATGCTGGGCATACAATAAAATAATGCAACCCTTGCTAATATAGCGTTGATCGAGTGATAAATTGAATGCAAAAAGGTGAAAAGAAACACAGAACTGCTCAAACTTTGTACCTGGGATATTCGTTTCCGTTCCTCTACAGAGAAATTGAACAATCAAACGACGCAGCTTCGATCATCGACGAACAAAAGAAGTTTCGACTAATCCAAACTGGGTCTAAAAGAAAATGGTATCCCCTGCTTCGAAGAAGACAGTGTCCACCAGAAATCGTGAATTGAACAGACCCAGAAGGTTAGAAACTTCTTAAAAGTAGAGATTGATCAAAAGAAACGGATCATTGAAAACCTTGACCAGGTGAATGTTTTAAGAAGACAACCGAGACGGATATTAAAGGAAATGCTTAAAATAAACATCGATCTTTGAATCAAAGACGTTGAATTGAAATCCAATGGAGGGGATAATGGAGAACGAAATTGCGTGGGTGAAAGCCTTTTTGATTTCTCGATAGATAATCTGAATGACTACTTATTGAATTTGTAACAATTTAATAAGTAGTCATTCCTAACTAATAATAATTGTAAATTACAATTTTCAAACGTCCACAAATGTAGCGAGGATATAAATATAAATCTTAAAATTTTCATAAATATATCAACTTAAAATGGCTTTAAAAATAATATTTTTCAGAAATACATTTTCATTTAAACATTTTTTATAAAAACATACATGTGTTTGGCAATTCTTTTCAAACGTGTTTTTATGTTAAAGTCTGTTTGGTTTGTTATATATAAAAAATTGACCGACGGTCATCGAAAATGGTGGTCGAGTCGGCAATGGTCGTGTGGAAGTGGTAGCCGACTGGAAGTGATGGGTGAGGTGGCCAATGACGGCCTCCAAAGGTGGTGGCTAGAAGTTGGTTGGAAGTAGTGGTCAAAGGTTGGGCTAGCAGAGGTCATTAGAGGTGGTTGGAGGTAGTCGCTAAAGGTTTGACCAATATGTTAGAATTTGTGTCCTAAAACCTTGTGATTAATTAGTTATTTTATATAATATTTAATTTAATTATTAAATATGCAATAATAAATTATCAATTACAGTAAAACTCCAAAGTTATTTCATGAAACTTGAACTGTATGTAGTGAATATAAAGGTAGATAACGTTCAAGTAATAACTTAAAGGGTTTATAGTATATGGATAAAGTTGAGTGTCTTACCCTGGTGACACTATGGATACAACTCACTTTGTAATTGTGTACAAACGACGTGATCCAAATCGTTCACTTAAAGACATGCGAGTGAGGTATCCTATACAAATGATTTATATTAGGGCTCGTCCTTTGATTTGCATGGGTGAGAGTGACCTAAGTCGCAAACTCAATAAGCCTGCCATTTTAGGACTTGACTTAATAGGGAGATGAGAACATAATTTCATAAAATGGAATTCGTGCTTCTCGTCTTAGGGTAAGTAGATGAGTAGTTCTCTTAAATAATAATTCCAGGTTTTAAACAATGGAGTCTCATTCTCTCACTGGCTTGAGAGCAACTTGGTTTATGGTTAGACCATAAACAAATTATTGATCACAGGATCATTGGTACTTAAGAACAAAGAGGTAAATGCAAGGGTAAAACAATAATTTAACTCATTTGTAATTACGAACGACTTGTGAATGATCAACTTACTTGTAATGGTTTGTGAATGATCAACTTATTTATAACAGTTGTCAACATGTTCTGTAGTGGATAAGAGCCCAACTATGAGCTTATAGTGACTTGTCCCATCGTTAATGAATGTTAGTTAATTCAATTAAAACGTTTGATCAATCAACATCATATCATTGAAACTTATAATTTGTTGGTCCACTAGGTTCTTTGCTAGATCATAACAGATTAACAATAACCAACAATTTTGAAAGAATTTAAAATGTTCAAATTGATTAAGAAAATTTATGTTAATTGTATATGATATAATTAATATAATATATATAATATAAAATTTATTTTAAATGAGATTTAAAATTAAATGATATAATATGAGAGGTTTAATATATTTGAATAAAATTCAACTTCAATACACAATATGGATGAGATTCATATTAAAATTATAGATTAGGAAGAAAATGTGCATTTGGATATGATTTAAATGTTTAATTAACTAAGTTAATTATTTATTTTATTAATTTAATTAAATTAAAACTCCCGTGCGTCGCAAGGGAGTAGTAGAGAGCAGGGAGTTACACTTCCTCTCTCTCCTTAAATGTAGACACATTTGAGAACAAACATAATTTTTTAAGAAAATAACTCTCGCTCTCTCAAGCTCTCACTCACTTTCTCGAGATCACAAAAATGAATTTTCTCAGAAAAAAAAAAAAAAAAAAATCCCTTCTCTTTCAAGATGAGGTTCCCACAAATTGGTCTTTGCCAGGAGAATAGTAAAAAATATTAATTGGAGGCATCTTTGTATGGGAGGAGAAGTTGCTGGAAGAGTAGATCAGTTTGTGAAATAGGAGATTTGAAGAAAGTTGTGTTCTTCAAGGGCAATATTTTCCCTTGTAAAATTTTCGTGTTGAGCCTGTGTAGCATTATGAATGTATTGTTTTTCTTGTATGTTGGGTAAAATTCTAAGAAAAATCAAAATGAAAATGATCACTCCTTTCTTTGCGGGATTTTATCCTTCATGGTGGTGGTTGCTCGAGTTTCTTATATAAATCAAGGAGAGATTAAACCTTTAAATACTCAAACTTCATTTTTCTAAATTGATACAATTATTAGTTTATGATTCAAATTGAAACAATCCACAAAGTTCATAGGTATAAACTGATATTTGCCCAAAATATTTTATATCGTGCTTGTATCATCAATATAGAAATTCAAAATTTTTTTTTTTTTCAAATAAAAATCAGAAGTTCAATTCTCCACCTCAGAGTCAAAATAAATAGGATTTAGGCTTTAAATGTTATATTTTTATTTGAGATTTTAATTTAGTTGGCTTTTCAACTCTACGTTTCAGTATTTTATACTTTCACTCACAATTTTTTTTAAGTATGTTTTGATAAGTTAACTCATTTAAAATATTTAGTTTATTATTTACCCACAATTCATTTATATTTATATAATTAAATAAATAAAACTATTTTTCTAATTTAAAGAAATATAGGTTATTTTACTTTTTCAAAAATACTATTTTAATGTTTTGTTACTATTTCTTTTAATCTATAATGACATTATTTTATTAAATATTATTGATATATCATTAATATGTCTACGAGTGATAATTACTTTTTATAGCGAATAGATATATTAGGTCAATTAACAACAATTTTTATATGTCTAGTAAACTATTCTTATATCTATCAATGATATATCATTTTTATATTTATTTATTTTTCTATCAAAAATAGACGATACATACTCATGACTTATAAATATATTTAAAAGATGGTGTGTCAATAATACATTGTCATTAGTAATTTATTGTCGGTGAAATTTCAATAACAAATATTTAAAACATCAATTTTGTTAGTGAAGTTTAATAATAAATGAATTTAAATTTTATTGAGTTTAAATAGGTAATGACCAAAACTATGGTTAAATTTGTTAAATAATTTCAATTTTCATAGGCGATACACTGTGCATTTTTTTTGAATGGCAATGGATGATTATTATTTTGCTAAGTTGAATTCAATTTAACTTTAAAGTAGCAACATTGAATAGTTTTGAGATTGATTGAAAGTAAATAATCTTAAAAAAAAAAAAAAACAAAATTTACCTTAAATCTATAATACAAATATATATATATATATTAATTTTAAATAAATGCATTTGGAATAAATAAAAGCACAAACTAAGCTTTATTATTAGGGGTATGACTGACATTTTCAAAGCATACACATGATCAATTGGTCAAAAATGATTGTCAACTATCTCATTACCACATCTTTCAATATAGTAAACACAAATCTTAAGTTAAAAAAAAAAAAAAAAACATGATATATACATAAAATTTAACACATATAGTATTAGTCCATTGAGTATCTTGGTAACATATGAAAATTTAATTAGAATACACTTTAATGATTATAAAGAAAAAAACAACTTATTAAAAAGGCCAAAGTGAGTATCACTCGGCGATAATTGACATGAACTTTTTTCTTAGAGAGCAAAGGTTTGATCCTCAATCCTAGTAGTTGTTGTACTCAGAATAAGTAATTGAACAACACATTTCTACAAATTATACTATTTATCACCACTTTGAAGAAAATCGTTAGATATTAATATGTTAGATTCACTCCTAATATTAGAAAGTATATTTTTTGTACAACTTAGTGACATATGAAAATTTGAACTTTTGACTTTAACGAGTGAGTATATGTCAATAATCGTTGAACTATATTCACTAAAGAGGATTTGAATAATCTATTTTAATTATAAAAATATTTTATATAACATACAATTAAAAAAAACTAGGTTAACATATTATTTTGGTATTTGTAGTTTGATATTTGTTCAGTTTTAGTCCATGTAATTTCAAATGTTTAATTTTAGTTAATGTACTCTCGATAAATTAAAATATTCAATTGAGTGTGTTTGGTTTAAATTTCTTACCATATATCAGTAAGTTTTTTCAAAAACTTTTTTTTTATTGTTATTTCAACCAAAAAAAATGTTGTCTAATTTATTTTTGCTTCTTCAAAATTTTTTTACCACTCATCAATATTCCCACGGTAAAAGTTCGGAAACATATTTCTATATTATTATTTTTTCATAAAAATAAATAATAGTATTAACTATTTTATCAACTTATATTTAAGATTAATTAAAACTACATGTTTAGGATACTAAATTTGGATTAAATGATTATTTTAATCCAAAAAAATAAATTGTTGTTTTGACAAAAAGAATATTAAGTATCCGTTTGAATTAACTCGAGAAAAAAATATTTTTCAAAAAATTTACTATAAAAAGAATTTAAAATACACTTCAAAATAGATTTTTAGTCCCAACCAAATTTGACTATTTTTTAAATTAAATATTTAAAAATTATTTTAAATCCAACCTAAATTAATAGCTATAATTTATAACCTAAATTATTATTGAAAAAGTTAATGTAATATCATTCAATGATTACATATTACAAAAATTATATATATATTTCACAAAAAAGAGAGAAAATATCGTTCAAAAAAAAAAAAGTCAAAAGGCAATTTGTGACTTAAGTCCAGGAAGGACATGTGCCACGTGTCAAGAATCAGTAGCATTGGATTAAAACTCCAATCAATACCACGTTGTGCGATTGTATTTCACATATATAGCGATTTCCTCCACGTCCCTCAGCCCCTAACTAAGAAGGGGCTTTATCCGTAATTCCTTAAAGATTCGTGCCTCTTTTAGTTATATTCGATTTTCGGATAACCTTCTTCAAAGAAAACCCAAACCCTAGTTTTGGTCATCGTCAATCGCCGCCGCCTCTTTCAATTCCCACCTTTTTGTTCTTTTTCCGCTTCATCCTTCTCTATCCAACGTTGTGATCTCTCTTCCTTTATTAGATCTGGTTTTGTTTCGTCTTCCTCTACACATCGATCCCTATTTTTGCCGGTTCCGTCTTCTTTTTACGTTTCTCCCCGCAGGTTTTCATCGAACCCCCGATCCTTGAGGGTAATCGGAGATCCGTTCTTTCCGATTCTGAATCTGGTTTTCGATTTTTGTTTTCGAATTTTTTTTATTTTTGAAAATTATTTTTAATCATTTGACGGACTTAGATCTGGAATTTTCTTTTTGTTCTTCACCTGGGATCGTTTATTCCATCAATTTATCGTAAATCGCTGTTCCCGATTTGTTTGATTTTGTGATTCTGGTGGATAAGCGAAATTTAGGGTTAGGGTTTCTGCGTATTGGGGATTTTATTTTATTCTTACCAAAATAAATTTGGGGGTAATTCAAATTTCTTGGAATAACCGCAATTGTTCCGCGAATTACCTGTATATCCGAGCTCCGTTTATCCGAATCGTCTAATTGCTCCATTGCTACGACGACTGTTTTAGAGGTACAAAGCAAATGGTTCTTAATTTCTAGGGTTTCAGTTTTGATGTTGATTCGAAGAATATATTTAGCAATGATACTTAATTTATTTCAGCCCTTCCGATTATCGTTCTTCATTTTTTTTTTTTTTTAATAAATTTGGTAAAGTCGCCCCCCCCCCCCCCCTCTTTTATAACGACACATATTTACCTTTATGCCCTTCCCCATAGGATACTCTAAAACCCGACCAAGAATTAAAACACGATGCTGATGACATTTCTAGAAGCCTAGAACTAACCATTTCAAGTATATATAATTCTCAATACCTTCAGTTTCCTCTAATTGGTGATTGACTTGGATAATGGTCTCTTTCAGGTCTCATATTTAGAATGCTTTAGAAGAATATTCTTTGTTCCTTTGTAGGTAGAAGAAAACTAAGACTAGATAACCAAGTATATTACAGTTGGACACTTTTGTTTCTTTCAAAGTGTCAATTATTTGTATTCTAGTTGTGGGTTTGGCATGCCTAGTTCTAGAATTCTCTTAAACATGCCTGAGTAACTTCCCTTCAATTGATTGTATATTGTTTTGACTAAGCCACTTTCTTCTGTTTTTCTTTCTCACCATGACGTTATTTTGTTTTGTTGATATTAGAATAGAACTTGCTATTATTAATGGGATATTAAAGGTAGTCCAAACATGGATGATTATGTCAGTCATACACACACAAGCACTCCCATTGTGATGGAAGATTGAAGGAGAGACGTTGATAGTGCTCTCTTAAGAAATTAAGCAAAGAAAAATTTCCGAACTCTACCTGTCTATGATTTTTCCTGATAAATTAAGCAAACTAGTTATCTACTATATTTGGGAAATGAAGGTGCTTTTGTTAGAAAGACAACAGAAATATTTGATTAAGACCCTTCCAAGGTTTTGAGCATGGATTTTCTCTAGAATGCTTTTGGTTTAAAAAAACTGTGGAAGTGTGGAAGAGACTTGTGCTTCCTCTCTTCCTACTTGTATGATTGAAGTAATATTTGTTGTGCATTTGCCTCAATCTGTTTCTTTATTTGTCGATGGGATTTCTGACAACTTTTTAACATATTTTTTCCTTTTCAGATCACAATCAGTGCTGCTTTCAAAATGGTGCAGAAACAGCCTTTTGATGATGGAGAACCACTGGAGATCTCTTCCAAGCACTTGAAACAAGTGGTTGAACAGAGTAATCAACTACTGTCATTTTCAGAATCTGTTATCCCTGAAGATTCTCTACAATATCATTATGCTCTAGGTGCGCATCTGGCCATAAAATTATGTGGAAGCTTTTAATAAGGGTCTTGGACTAGTAGTTGGTAAAACTTGCTATCTTGCAGGATGGTAAAATGGCAGCTGCAGATTGAGTAGTTGTAAATTATGTATATAATGTTCTTTTTTGTATCCGGTACATTAAATTGTACATGAAATCTGAAGATTTTAATAAGCTACGATGATTCAGCTAGTGTTGATTCCCAAATCTGAACAATTTGGGAAGTGATAGATATATATATTTGGGACAATTATTTTATGCAGGTTTTGTGTGGTTCTTGATAATTGATTTGATAAGATTAGCTGCCAAACAGTTTTTATCTGATTGTTTCCTATTTAGAGTTGTCTGGATAACTCTGATGGCAATTTCATTTTCCATTATGATTGGTAGGGGATGATTTTCAAAAGAATGATACAGAAAGTGACGAAAAGCATTCAAGTGGAGTTTTCTCAGAGCCTCATGGAAGCAGTGATGACTTTGATACTAGTATTCCTCGTTGCTTATCCTTCTCCTCTGGCACGAATAACAATAAGGCCCTTGAAGAGGGGTCCCCATCCAAATCTCCTCGACATTATTCTATTTCCTCAGATTTTTTTAACCCTGTAAATCATCAACGAAGAATCTTGACGTACTGTGAAGAAATATATTCTTTACTATTGGACCACGCTCCTCAAAAATCTGTTTCCATTGGTCCTGAGCATCAAGCTATTGTTCCACCTTGGAGATCACGGGAGGTGGAGGCTATGTCTTATGTGTCTGAGTTAGATTCGAAGTCTGATCTTGTAGGTGACGAATATGAGAAGAGGTTGATTGGTACCTGTGTTATTCCAATGCCAGACATGGATTCATCCATCAGTTGTGGTCAAGAAGTTGGAAGTGGAAGAGCAGCTTGCAGCTGTGAGGATGGTGGGTCTGTGGGATGTGTTAGTTCGCACATTGCAGAAGCAAGAGAGCAGCTTAAAAGTTCAATTGGACCAGATAGGTTTGTGGAGCTAGGATTTTCTGAAATGGGAGAGCAAGTAGCACAGAAATGGAGTGAAGAAGAAGAACGATTGTTTTATGAGGTTGTCTTTTCTAATCCAGTCTCACTGGGGAAAAACTTCTGGGGTGATCTTTCAGTTGTTTTTGCTTCCAAATCTAAAAGGGAGATTGTTAGCTATTACTTCAACGTCTTTATGCTTAGGAGGCGAGCAGAGCAGAACAGATGTGACTCATTAAACATTGATAGTGACAATGATGAGTGGCAAGGATCTGATGATTATGGCGATAATGAACCTGGAATGACAGAAGAGGACGATGACTCTGTTGTTGAATCACCACTACATGATGATGTTAGACCTGGTTTTGATCGTAGCAGGGAAGATGAATTGCAAGAGTATGACGAGGATATTGCCGATGAAAGATTTGATGATAATGAAAGTGGGGGAATTGGTAATTGTTTTAATAATTGTGGTCCCAGTCCTACGCTACAGGAAAAGATTCCTCACGATGAAAGGGGAGGAGAACATGAAGTTCAAGACGATTCTTGCACATCATCTGACACATGTCCAGCAACCCAAGAACTTCCAGCCAAGGCGGAGCATTGTGATCAATGGCTAGGTAGCTTTACGGGGCCAAACAGTAGTGTTGGTCTTGGTCACGAGCCATCATCAGTTCAGGAGCATTGTGATGCGAAGGTGTGGGACGTTGGATACTTGACTTGTTCGAAAAGTGAAGTTGACTTCTTGCCAACTAGCAGTATGATAGAAGAAGTTTTTGGAGATGATTCGAGTAATTACAAGTCAAGGGATGGGAAGAACTTGAGTTAGTTGCAGCCTCAGCTCTCGTTATAATGAATGGTAAATTGGAATGGAAAAAAAATTTTCCTTTCTTTTTACCCTCACGAGGGTCAATCACCCAAAAATTTTCTCCTGCATATAAATAGCGATAGGGAGAGTTGCAATTTTACTTTTTCATCAAAGCCAAGATGGACGGCTACCATCCCTGTAAGGAGATGGTATACTTGAAACGCAATTGGTTTTCCTCCAAGATATCGTCTCTTGATCATAAATGAAAAGTAATTGGACTCATCTTACCTCTCTCTCTTGTGCAGAAGAAAAAGTGAGTTTTTTTGCTCACCCATTTTTTTATTAGCTTATTATCTGTATATATTCATGAACATGAATTTATTGATACATATGGTTAAAATATGTCAAAATTTCTCCAGAGACACAATTGGAATTCATACGCTCAACTTTAATCTTCACCTTCTTAAATGATCTGACTGCTGAGGATGAAATTGTATGTAGATCATTGGTTCTTAGTGAACCAACCGTAATCATTTGCTTTCATTGCATCTGCAACTATGTTGTTTTTATTCCTCTGTTAACTCTTCTTTTGGAACCCCTATTTCTTTTTGTGCCGAAAGTGACAGCAAACGATTTCATGTTGGTTTGTGCATCATGTTAGAGCCATAAAGTTTCATAAAAGTTGTGCATAATTTCATTATCTGTCATTGTTGGTTTTAGAGTGACTTGAATTTGCTTTATGTATGGTTTATTATATTTGCATTAGATTTAGAAAAACCCAAACCCAATGGGGATTTTTCCAAAGTAGTCGTGAGAATCTAGAGGAAAAAAGCTGGGGATTATGGGTGGTGAAAAATAGGAGTCAAGGAGGTTGGAAAAGCATAAAGCCAGTGGCAGAGAGCATCTTATCCTCCATTCTTCTTGTTATATAACAAGGCTTTGTTGGAGAGAGAAAGAGAGATAGAGAGAGAGAGAGCAGTCTTTGCTCTATAAAGGGTTCTACTTTTAAAAATTTGAGCATCACTTTTTCTAGGAGCTCTATTGAATCCTCACTTCCAAGTCAAGTCCTTGCAGACCGTAGCCTGCACCATATGCAAAAGATTGGATACAATTATGGTTAAAATGGTTAAAAAAACACCTTTGGTCCTTAAACTTTTATGAAAGTAACAATTTAGTCCCTAAATTTAAGTGGATAATAATTTAGTGTTTGTACTATTAAATTTGTAACAACTTAGAAGTGATAAATACTTTAAATTTTGTAATGATTTTGGTTTATTTTCATCAAAATTAAGTGTTAATCTTTATTAATCACTATAGTATATAAATAAATTCAATTTCCAACTAGTCTAATATTAAAGTGCTTTTTAACCTACAATTATCATCATATCATCTTCTTCTTCATACGTGCTTCCAAGTATCCACCCTCTCTTATCTTGGTTTTCATTTTCAGTTTTTTAAAATTTGGTAGTCATTTAGTCAAACTATTCACAATTTTGTTCTGTCACGAGTGGCTTCCACGTGCCACCACTAGATCCATCCTTCTCCCTTCAATAAGCTTAGTTTTTAGAAATTATTACCTGTTTGTTTTCTTTTTCTTTATCTTTACAGAATCAAACTGGATTGGATTTGATTGGCAAACAATGCACATGTTGCTTAAGATTAAACATAGACTATATTTTATTTAATTCCAAAAGAAAGTTCAAGTATTTATATATCGTGATGAATTAAAATGAATAGTTTTGTGTCTGACACATTTTAGGAGGAAAAAACAAAGCAGAAAATGGAGGGCAATTACAGACAAGTCACAGCTAAAAATTGTACTAAAGTGCTGGGAAGAAGGGAACAACCAAATGGAAGGTGCTCCTTAATCATAGTTGACATGTGATTAGTAGTCCTAATCAATTCACTAACCTTTTCCTTCACATTCATTAGTTTTGTGTTTAATTGCCTACATAGGCCGGCACTGCATCTCCACTCCTGTTGGTTTTTTACCTTCTCCTTTTCAACTTCTTTTTTTCTCTAAACAAGAATCAATCCTTTTACTCTTCAAAAGAAGGAGAAAAGAAAAAACCAAAAATAGAGAAGCCAAATACAAGAAATGGACTAGATTTAGGATTTGTTTGGAATGACTTTTTACGTGCCGAAAAGATCAAAATTGTTTAAATCTTAACATAAAACCTTCTAATTGTACCTGCATTAGTTTTCCAAAACAATTGTATTGGTGTTGTATGTTTGTCAACTATTAATTTCTTTGATGAGTTTATTAGACCACATTAAATTATTTAATTAAAGAGGATAGTACATCTATCAATTTAATGTATCCACATTCAATAAATAGAATTATTAAAAAATATGAGAGAAAAAAATAGAGGTAGGGTAAATCTAAGAGATTTTTGTACTGGAAACCTATATTTGATTTCTCTAATGTCAAATGATCTGAATTCTACAAAATAATGGAAATTAACTTTTGCTTACGTTACAAAGCAATGACCAAGGTTAAATTGTGGATTCACGATCATGAATCTCACCGTCGCAAATTGATGAGACGTCAACTGCAGTTTTAAAATAATAATTGACGAAAATTTGTATTTTTATAAAAATCACAATGCAACTTGAAATCACATTTGGAATCTCATCAACTTGAGTACGAATCCATTACCGTAAATGGGCTCTAAAGAGAACTTAACGTTAGTTGGTGTTTTGTAACATAAGCAATAAGTTAGTTTTCATTGTTTTCAAAATTTGGGTAATTTGATATTAACCTAACCAAATTTAGGTCATTTGAAAAAAAAAAAAAAAAGAAGAGCTTTGAACCCAAAGGGGAAAAGACAAGAGAAGGTGGGGGGGGGGGGGGAGGAGGGGTAAAAAGGAAAAAAAGATGAAGAAAAAAAAAAAAAAAAAAGAAGAGCTTTGAACCCAAAGGGGAAAAGACAAGAGAAGGTGGGGGGGGGGGGGGAGGAGGGGTAAAAAGGAAAAAAAGATGAAGAAAAAAAAAAAAAAAAAAGAAGAGCTTTGAACCCAAAGGGGAAAAGACAAGAGAAGGTGGGGGGGGGGGGGGAGGAGGGGTAAAAAGGAAAAAAAGATGAAGAAAAAAAAAAAAAAAAAAGAAGAGCTTTGAACCCAAATGGGTAAAGTCATGAGTGAGTTGAGGAGTTGAACCAAAAGATCTAAAGTGGCAGTGGGGGAGGGGGTTTAATAGATAAACAAAGAACAAAAACAACTTAAAAAATGGGAATTTTGAGGGAAAAAAAGGAAAAAAAAAAGTAGAAAAGAATAACAAGCAGATGAAAGTGGAAGAGGATTTGAGGAAGAGAGTGATAGAGAGGTGGGAAATTCCTTAAGAAAGGAATAGTTTTTGAGTATGGCAGTTAGGTTTTGAGTAGGTTCTTCAACCATTATGGGCCATGGGGATGATCGCCTCCAGCAATCTCAGCCGTTAGATTTGGGGAAGCGTAGAACTCTCAGTTAAATACACGTGCTGCTTTCTCTTCTCTTTTAACCTTTCTCTTCTCATTCATCTCTTGCATGGATTTCTCCTCTAAATATAGTCAAGCTTAGACTCTTAAAATCACAGAGAAGCTCTCACAAGCTTTGCTTACTTTCTTCATTTCCCTTTGCTTTCTTCCATTGCTATTATTAGTACCAGAGGTTACAGATCACAATTCTCAATTCTTCTTATTTTAAATCTCTCTCTTTACTTCAATTCAACAACTCAAAAAAGAGAGAGAGCTGGTAAGGATGTTTACTGGGTCTTCTTCTTTATCACTTTTCTTGCTTCAGATCTTGTTCTTGCTCCATAATTCTTCCATTTCAGTGATCAGTTGTAGTTGGAAAGAACAAGATTTTTATATGATCTAGAGAAGATTCGGCTTGGTATTCTGATCTGGGTACTGTTTGTTTTTCTGTTTCCATTGTCTATTGGATCTTGTTTTTAGTGTGCTATGAGATCAAGAATTGCAGCATCCATTCGAGCTCTTGGATTGATTTTGAAGTTTCATTAGCTTTCTTTTTTTCTACCTTTTTTTTTTCTCTCTCTTCTGATTCAAGTTTTGTAAATGGAGGGTAATTTAGTGTCAAGACATGTTTGCAAGCTCTGCAATAAGAGTTTTGCTTGTGGGAGATCCTTGGGAGGTCATATGAGGTCTCATTTGACCAATAATTTAGCTGATAATGATGAGAAACATAGTAGAACAAGCCTTCAACTTGCTAATTACAGTGGTGGAAGCTTGTCAAACATGGAGGAGGAGATAGATTATGGTTATGGTCTGAGAAAGAATCCAAAAAAGACTCAAAAACTTGAGTTTTTAAGTGAAGAATCTTCACTTCAAGACAAGTTTTGTAGGGAATGTGGCAAGGGGTTTCAATCATGGAAGGCTTTGTTTGGTCATATGAAATGCCATTCTGAAAGAGGAGTAGTTTTTTCCAGTAGTCAAGAAGTGGAAGAACCAGATTCCCATATTACAGATGCCAAACAGAAGATGGTGATGGACATTCAATCTGATAATGAAACTGAAGTTCCTAACAACAAGAGAAAGAGATCAAGAAGAAGAAGAACATCCAACCAAATGGGCACTGCAAATTCAACAACTTCTTTCTCTTTTGCCACAAATTCTTCATCTGTTTCTGAAATAGAGCAAGAACAAGAAGTTGCAATTTCCTTGATGTTACTTTCCATGGACATGGGAAATTGGGTTGGTTTCAATTCTCCAGCTGAATCCTCCGATAACAATTCAAAGTTTCTTGAAGCTCCATCTGTTGTTGAGAGCAAAACTTCTGTCTCTAATGGCTGTGAGTTAGTGAAATCAAACAAACTCAAGGGAAAGAAAATGGAATTTGAAGTGAAGCACTCAAAGATGATGAAGAAGTCTCAGCTAGATCATAGAGCTGGATCTAAATCTTTCCTCAAGAAAAATGACCAAAACCAAGCTAGATTCAGCTCTGATATGTTCTTCAAATCCCCAAAGAAGACATTAGCAGAGTTTTGGGATTCAAAAATCTGCAAGAAACCCAAAAAGAGAAGCAAATTTGAGTGTGATATTTGCAATAAGATCTTTGACTCATATCAAGCACTTGGTGGGCATAGGGCAAGTCACAAGAAGTTAAAGGGTTGTTTCATTGAATCAGCCATGGAAGACGAAGCAGAAGAAATAGGCAGTGAAAGCAGTGGAGAAATAGCCATTTCTGCAAACCCAACAGCTGAAAGCAAAGCTTCGAAAGGGATCAACAATGGCGGACGAATCGAAAAGAACAACAAACACAAATGCCCAATTTGCGAAAAAGTGTTTGCATCAGGACAAGCACTTGGTGGGCATAAAAGATCGCATTTGATGAGTGGATCAGAAGCTAAAAACAGAGAAACAATTCAAATTCAAAAGCAAGTCCCAGAAATTAGGAGGTTTTTGGACCTGAATCTTCCTCCTGAACCTGTTGAAAGAGAAAGCAAGGACCACAATTTAGTGTCATTAAATCCATGGTGGGTTGCAGCTAATGAACACAAACATGAAGCTCTTGTGAATGTGGGATTTCATATCTAACTTAGAATTAAAAACATATATAAAAAAAAAAAAAAAAAAAACAGAGAGATTTAAGAGATTGTATAGTCAATACTTTCTGGGTATCATTTCATTTCATTGATTCTTTACATTTTGGTTAAAGATCCCTCCATTAATGCTTCCAATTTGCAGCTCTCTTTTTGTTTTGGTTCTTCTTTTTTAATAATAATAATAATAATAATGAAATAATACTCTGTATTTCTTGTTAACTGAGTTGTTTTTTAGGCCAAACCAGATGTTCTATTCCACCATTCTATATATTGGGATGTGAACTGAACTTTAGGTCATGTTAATTAATTACTCACTCTTCAGCACTGAATTGGTTTTGTTTGATGTTTTTAATATATATATATATAATGAAATTATAATTGGTTTGATGTTTTTAATATAAATATATTTATATATATTAAAAATGAAATTATAATTGGGTGTCTCATCTCAAGTGATGTTTGTTCTTGGAAATGTCATTATATTATCTTGGCATCAAAGAGAAATGAGTGATGCCTTGAAAAATGGGATTGGTACAAGAAAGTGATGAAGAGGATTAATTAAAAGCAAGATTTAAGATACAAACTTAAAGAAAGCATGTGATCTCAAAGTGGTTGTTTAGTCACCTACCAAAAACATGACAAAGCCATCTCACTTCCACCCTTCTTCCCCCTTTCCTTTCTCACTTTCTATACAAATGCAAGTGGTGTTTCCCAATAATATCATACCATCCTCTACAAAATGCCCCCATTTTTAATCTTTTGAGATAGGACCACCTCCCTAAAAGAATATTTTCTTATTAAACCATAAATTTAACTTTTCAACTTAGGCAATGCTTCTATTTAGACCCTTGTGTTAACAATGACATTACGTGTTCAAGTTGGTTTAATGTGATAGATATATCGCATCAACTTCTTGTTATCACTGTTAGGTTTAATTACAAGTTTAGTTCTTGAATTTCTAAATCTGTATAATGCTTCGGCTTTCAAAAATGTCTATCTAGTCACTGAATTTTTAATTTACATGTCAAATAGATCTCTAAATTTACATTTTTGTATCTAAAAGGTCCTTGACTTAACATTTAAAAAAGATTCACATGCCTACTAGACACAAAATTGAAAGTTTAGGCTCTCATTAGATTTTATGTATATATGATTTACTTTTTAATTTTTTTTAATATGTTAGGAACCTCTTGAGCACAAAATTAAAAGTTCAAAAATTTATTAGACATTTTTAAAGTTTAAGGACTTGTTAAACCTGAAACTCAAAGTTTTAAAGACTAAATAAACACATATTCGAAAGTTCAAGGATTAAGAGTGTAATTTAACCAAAATGTTAACCGTGGAGATTGAAACAATTATAATCTAAAAATTTCAATACGACAGTGATTTTTTTCTCTTAAATTTGGAGACTAAATAAACACAATAAATTGTTTCTTAAAATTTAAACTTGATAACATCATGGGAATTGGTAGAAGATAGTATATAAGTTTGAAGTAGTAAAAATAGTAAAGAGCAGGGTTGTCAAAAAAAACCCGCGGGGCTCCAACCTGATTGAGTCGGAGGGGAACTGATCAAGGATGGGGATCAAATCGAGGACAAGGAGGGTATCTCCGACCTCGAATCTCTGACACCAACTCGTTTAATATAAAAATTAATTAATTAATTAATTAATTATATATGTATAAAAGATGTTATTGTTGATTCTCTCGATCTCGGTCTCGGTCTCGATCTCGCTTTCTCATCATTTCCTCATTCACAAGTCCCAATCACTCTATCTCTCTCGCCCTCATTCTCTCTCGCCCAAACCCAACCAAACCCAAATGCAAACAATTTGTTCAAACTTTATTTAAGATGAGTTGTAAACTTATTTTCACGGATTTCTAAGCTTGTAAATTTTGTTTATTTTTTGTGGCGTAGTCCTTGAACTTATTAATGGGTGATAATTTGGTCTTTCTCTCAAACAACCTCTCTGTTGCTTTCGCTCTCACAGAAATTAATGGGGATTCTCCGCCCTCATCCCCGCCACTCGTAGGCGGGGACGAGGTGGAGATGGGGGTAAATTCTGCCCACGAGGGCGGGGGTGGGGAACGACCCCCCTTCCCGCCCCCCCTTGACCCAGTTGCCAACCCTATCATTATCCACTCTCGTCGGAGATTAGTGGCAAAGAAGAAATACCATCTTGCTTTTTACAAAAAATTGAAATTAAAATAAATAAATAAACAAAATATTTTTCACTTTTAAGTAATTTAATTTGTATCCATTTCTATTAAAATAATAATTTAAATCGTAAACTTAGAGGAAAATTGCTTATGCTTTGGGTATTAAAAGTCAGAAGATATTATAAATTTTGATGGTATGAAGAAGGTTTAAAATGCAATGTCGATGAAGATATTAAGATCTCGATTTTATGAAGATATCGATAAAAATATTAATATTGATGGAAAATTTGTCAAACTTTATGAAACTTTGATTGTGGCTTAATTAGATTCTAATTGATCATTTTTAATATCATTTATATAGGATAAGACAACATTTATATGTATATTGTAAATATATGTGTAAACGTTGATGCAATATCATAAATTTAAAAAAGAAATGAAAAAATAATTACAAAATAATATCAAATAAATAAATATTAAAATTCCCAAAATATGGTTTTTTTTTTTTTTTTTTTAAATGAAGGCTTTTGATGATAAAAGAAACAAAACTCATACCAATTCAATGTTGTGGTGAAATGATGTAAAATTCAATGAAGAAAAATGTTTGAATGAAGTGAACAATAAATATCTAGTTTCTTGAAAATAAAAATTTTGGATGGTAAAGGAAACAAAATTCGCACCTATTCAATTTTGAGGTGAAATATATATTGACGTGTGAAACTATACAATTTGTGTGATCGAGACAATACCATCAAACTGAAAAAATTTTCATTGAGCTAATAGAGCTAATTGCTTGAGAAATTTTGTCGTGTCATTTACCAAATGAATGATGAAATTTTTAATTGATTGGATTTTGGGTTAATTAAAAGTTGACATGTGTACCAAATTCAAAGTGAAGGCATAAGTTGGCAAATTCCGACAATTCCCGTGTTTTCGTTGTGGCCATTGAATCACGTTATGTTTAATTTGATATTAATATTTGGGTTAAAACCCAATTGAGCCCAAAGATGAGCTTAATTTGACCCAAATTCCAATTAAGGTTCAAATCCAATTAGTTGGACCCAAGTACTAAGGCCATAATTCACCTATCATTTTAAACTTTAATATAATTAAACCCATTGTTGCCTATTTGCTCCAATCTTGAAACTCTTAGTTGAATCTAGTAGTTAAAATTAACCAAAAAGAGATATATTTGATATAAATCTATTCTTATCAAACTCTCTTCAAAAGCTATTTATTTATTTATTTGAAAATTCCTTCGGAAGTTATTTGTGCATTAAAATATATGATATGTTTTATATTATTTTGTGCATTGAAATTTATGACAAACTTTTTCCCCTCATTCGAAGATATTCATCTTCTTGACTAAATTCAGCCTCCTGAAGAAAGTTTTCATATGATTCCTTCTATGGATGTGCATTATTTTTTATCCATTAAGGATGTGTTTAAAATACATTTTTCAAGTGTTTAGTTTAAAAAATTAAGTCATTTTAAAAAAAATTGGAGTATTTGACAACTATTCAAAATAGTTTTTCAAGTGTATTTTAGTAAGATTTTATAAAAAATGTTTAAATAAAAATGAAATTTTTGAAAAACATTTTTTTCTTAAGTCAATCCAAACGGGTCGTAAATGATCACAAAATGTTATTGCTGATGACTTAAGTTGTTGTAGCGTTGGCAACGGGATAGGGAAATTCCTGTGGGAAATATTCTCTATTTATATTTGTATATTTAATTATTATTTTTATTTAAAATCAATTAAAAATTAGAATTTATATATATTGAAATTGTAAATATTTTAGATAAAAAATTAGCATTATTATTGTTTTATTTATTTAAATTAATAATTAAAAACCATTTTAGATTTTTTAATGTAATTTTAATATAAAATTAAAGTTAACTATATACATTATGAAATGAAATTAAAAAAATAAAAAAAAAAACACACACACACAAACTAAGCTACTATTAGTTATATATATTTGAAAAAACTATTTGGGACAGGGTTGGGTACAGGGATCCGTTGTGTGTCATTTGACCCCATCCTTGATCAAACCAAGGATTCTCTGCCCCAATTGGGGTGGGTATTTGTGAGAACCCAACCCTATGAAGATTTTTTTGCCAACCCTAGGTTGTTGGACAATGGCTAAGGCTAATTCTGCTAGTTGGGAGTATAATTTTTCTTATTAAAATTTTCATCATGTTGAGGATGATAAGACATTTTATTAGTTATGGTTGATTAAAGTTGTAATTCTTAAATAATAAATAAATAAATACTAGTTTTACCATTATTTTTCTTTGAAATCTCCTCTATTTTTTAATTCATCAATAGTAGTAACTTTTATTAAAGTTGAGTTTCAATTGCAACGCTTAGTAAATTTAAAGAAAAAAACAATAATAACTTAAATAGTAAGAATTAGTTTTGTTTTGAGAAATTATCTTAAATGCAAAATTGTTGAAAATATTTACAACTAATAGCAAAATACACAATTCATCTGCGATAGATCAGAATAAACTACTATATATGTCTATTGTGACACTGATAATCGTCCATCACAACTGAAATTTTATCATATTTATAAATATTTTAGTTCATTTTATTATATTTGAAAACACTATTTATTTTCAGTGTATTTTAACTTTTCATTTTGCTAAATAAATATAATAATAGGAGGAAAATCAGAAGAGATTCCGCCGAACAGTGAGTTCCGAAACGCGGAGACCTAGCCGATTTCTTCGAAGTCGAAATCCATCGCCGCCCTCCTGACCGAAGTTCGCGGCGGCGCATGCCCTATCCGCGGCGAAGGCACTCCGTCGGTGACATACAATTCCGAGATCGCTTCTATCTCCGAAGATTTATCATTTGCCATGTAATTAAGATGCTGTTTAACCGATTTATACTGTTTCTCATCATTAAGAAGGAACGATGTCCATAGGATCTCAGAATTAGAACTTATCGTCTCACTGTTTCCCGATTTGTTGCATTCTTTATGTGTTTCGATGTCTTCTTACCACTATATCTTCTATTAGCATCATAAATATCTTTTATTTATAACAGGAAAAGGATGCATTTACTCGAGCAAACTTAAATGCAATTGCTGAAAAGCTGGTGCTCGACGAGCCAAACAAAGAACCTTGGACGCCATTATCATTTGTCTTTAAGCCTCATCACAACACAGTAACTGGAAATTATAACATAAATGTCCTAATTTCATCTCTGGTTGAGAAAGGAAAGAGTGTGGTGTGGCATGACCATCGGAATGGAGCTTCTTCAATCGATTTGGATGGACCTGTGGATACCCATAAACTTATGGAATTGCACTTAACGTCTCAGTTAGAAGGTTTGGTGGCATTTGGAAAAGTACGCACTGGGTTGCTTTGAGAAAGTTCGACGGATTATGGTATAAGTTGGGCACTGATCTGCCTGCTCCTCATCCGTTAAAGGACACTGATGAAGTAAGACAATTTTTGGATCATGTGATCAGTAACAATGGAGAAATTAGCATTCTCAATCCCTTCGTCAGAAATTCGAATCCCCACTATTGAAATCATTCCTAAATTTACTCCTGAAAGTGTAGTTTTGAGCAGAGCCGGAGATGATGTACAAATTCTGCTACATTAAACTTTCAAGGAACTCCAGATATTTAAAAGATGGTCTTCTAAAAACTAATTCTCTTTCTCTCTAAACATATCCACATGTTATATTAACAATAGGAGACGCTAAAATAATAATGGAAGCTCCTAACTTGGGAAGAAAGTACAGGGAAGCCATAACAGGATGCAAGTTCAGAAAGAATAAAAGATTCTTCTTGAAGATATCATCCGCTAACAACACTTTAGGATATCAGAGGGAAAAGGGACAAGAAAATACCTTTTCGTGTGTCCAAGAACGAAAAAGAAGAAAAAAAATGCGTTCAAAGCCTGAAAGTTAACATACCCCGAAAGCTTCTTCCATGATTTCGACATGGCAGAATCATTCTGCTGCATCCGAATCCTCACCTGCCTCCGGCCCTGCTTTTATAAATGAAGAGGACGTTAGTGGAAGAACTAGAATCGCTCTCTCGATTAACTTCAGTATGTGTGTTTCATTTTTATGGTAAGGAACCGAGTTAACGTAGAAGGGCATACGAAAAGTAAGACTATAAAATGAGTCCACAACAAACTTCAAAGACGGATTCCAATCGAAAAAGAATTACACAAAGTCGAAAGTTACTGAAAGTCTGATTAAAGAACGTATGTAATGATGCACTAAACCTCACCACCTCCCACACTTCTTCAATTGACTTCTCCAACCTCCTAGAATCTCTACTATTCCTCTCAAGCTACACTCCCCATAAGATAGCAGAAAAACAAGCTTGCCACAAGACTCTTTAGTTTTATCACGAATGAGAAAGTTCAACAAAACATATAAACAATAATGTTTATAACCGCAATTTTCAAGAAGTAAAAACGAAAAACCAAATGGTTATAAACCGGCCTACAATTTCTGTATTGTTCTTTTATGTGGAAATATGTAAGTGGCAGAAAGAAAGAGCAATGATAAAAAAATATGGGTTTTAGGATGAAGAGGGTCGAATATCCATCCTGAATTAGCTTTCCATTTCTATTACTCCTCTAAGATTTCTAACAGAAACGAAACGAAACGAAGAATGTAAGAAATCTGAATGAAAATCGATTATACAAAATGACAGCGCAAATGTTAACAGAAACAGAACCAAAACCAGAATTCACAGTATAATTCTAAGGCATCCCATCATAAAAGGGAATCTAAGAAATCAAGAATTCAATAAGAAGACGGCACTGTAATGTGATTTGAATGTTGAATTAGACAAAATTCAAGTATGGAATGATAATGTATGTTCTTAAAGCAGTCTATCATTTCTTTAATTGAATAATTGAATTGGGGAATGGCAAGAAAATCAACCTTCGTCGGCTTCTCCACCTTCTTCTTCTTCATCTTCGATTCCTTCTTCGTAATTAATTCCATATCTCTCATTCAGATATTCTACCGCCGCCGGCGTCAACACCAACTTATCGGAATCCAAAATATCAAACAAATTCAGCGTCCTTGGCGTCAACAACTTCAACGTTCCAATATTACGGCTAGATAGTCGGACGTTATCAGAAACCTCCGTCATTAAGAACAATGATTTCTCCTTTGGATCGATTCCCCATCTCTTCAACGCAGCGATGAATTCTTTAGTTTTCGGCTTCTCGAACTTGTCCCCAAAATCCTCTACCACTATCGTGTTAACCGCCGCACTAGCCACCGCCGTCGATATTGCCAGTCTCTTCTCCTTTCTGTTGATCTTAATTGACCAATCTCTAGGTTTCGGCCCGAAGACCACCCCTCCACCTGGCCGGAGAGGAGTACGCATCGAACCGCGACGAGCCTTCCCGGTTTTCTTCTGCTGGTAGGGTTTTCTGCCGCCTCCACTAACCTCAGCTCTGGTGAGAGTCGAGGCGGTCCCACGGCGCTTGTTCTGTTGATCGGTGATAATGGCTCGGTGAACGACAGCGCGGGCGGTTTCTGGTGGAGCAGATTTTAGGTCGAGGTAGGTTTCACCGACTTTTTCTCCAGTGAAGGAGAGGACTGGAAGTGTAGCGAGCTCGGAGGAGATTGATAAGGGTTTAGTTTGGGGTTTAAGGGAGTTAGGTTTCCAATTGCAGAAGAGCTTGGAATTTTGGAGGTTGGGGAAAGAAAGGAAGACGGATGAAGTGAAGAAAGAGAGCGACAATGGCGTGGTGGAGGCCGCCATTGTTGGTGGGATGGAGGAGCTTAGTTCTGCGGATAGCTTCGTTATCCACTCCCGCTGGAGATCAGTGGCAAAGAAGAAAATACCATCATTCGTCCGTTTTTACCAAAAATTTGAAATTAAAATAAATAAATAAATAAAACATTTTTCACTTTTAAGTAATTTAACTTGATCCATTTCCATTAAAATAATAATTTAAATCGTAAACTTAGAGGAAAATTACTTGCATTTTGGGTATTAAAAGTCAAAGATATTAATTTTGCTTTGGTTTCACTCTCTCTAGTATCGCTCTCACCGATATCACTCTTGCTAGTCTTGCTCTCGCTAATTTCGGTATCTCTGGTATCGCTCTCTCTAATTATACCCGTCTTCAACACTCTCTCTGAATATCTGATTATACCCGTCTTCAACCTCAACGCTAGTTAGATGATTTTGAAAAGCAAAGACACAAATAAAACCCTAGAGAGACTATCAATTACTAAACCCCCAATTGCGAAATTGATTTGACTTCATGTGGACCAACACTAAGCATTAAAAACATGCAAATGGATACGGACTGTAACGACCTGACCCTTTAAGAACTAACACATCGCTACTTCATGCGTGACCATTTAGTAAAAACGTTTGAACTAAGAGACACGGTTTGGCACACTTTAAATAAACTTGGTCAATTTATAAAACGACTGAACTTCTTGATAGGTTATTTAAATAAGGTGCATTAGCGGGGTACCCCTTAAATAGATAGGCAAAGTTTCAAGAAAGAAAATTTGAACACAACAGTAACAAGACAATTAATTAACAGTCTAATACATGCAAATACTACTACCCTACAACTCCAGTACGCTATACCCTAGGCTACGGTGCGGAAGCAGTGTGACGGCCTCATGGTACGATCACTGATTTCCTCAGGCATGCGCTTGGCCACCATGCTCCTTGCCTGAGAGAAAAACAATGCTTAGTAAGGGGCCCACTACTGGACCTAGCTATCACCTTATCTATCATGTGCACCCGTGTACCCGGTATAGGCGAGTTATATTTACATCATAAGCATAGGTGGTGATCCTGAGGGACACCTTTCATAGCATAGTACATTGGGGGTACATGGCACGACAAGTGAGGTAACCTATAACATGTCATGACATATCCAGTTCATTGTAGAGTTTCACAGAGTCACAAACACATAATCATACGTACATTGCATATACGCTTCAAACTTAGTATATTGAAACAGTCATAGAAATCAACATCGAGACAAAAGTTTCATAGCGGCATTCAATAGTTTAATAGCACAATTAGACATTTAGGCGTCACTTAAAGCCCGGTAGTAAGTCCCTTACTTGCGAGACTTAGCGAGACTGAGCGAGACAGCGAAACTGACCTTACCAGCGAGATTGAGCGACTCCCCTACACTGCGGCAGTGTGCTATGAAAACTGTGTCGACGCGTTGCGGAGAGGGTTGAGGCGACGCGGCGATGAAGACTATGATGATGCGGTGAAGTGCGGGCCGTGATGATGCGGCGATGGACTGATGACGCAGCGATGGACTAATGATGTGGCGATGAACTACTGATGAGGCGCTGGACTAATGATGCGGCGCTGGACTAATGATGCGACGACGGACTACTGATGCGGTAATGGACAATGATGCAGCGACGGAATACTAATGCGGCAATGTTGGCGACGAGTGCTGATGACGGTGGCGATGAGGGCTGGAGAGGACAGCGACAATGAGGGCTGAAGGTGATGACGGCAATGAGGGTTGAAGGAAATGTGCGAAAATGGCTGCCGAAGAGAGATTGACCTTTTTTTTTTTCCCTTTTTTCCCTTTCTCCCCTTCTCCTAAAAACGCCGCGTGGTCAAAACTCACCCGGGGATCTTTCCTCAACCGAACGCCGCCTTCTCCTATTGACCAACTCCCAACCCCACTTCACACTCCCATCGCCTGCATGATTTTTGTTATTAAAATTCTTATTATCAATTTTTTTGTTATTTATTTACTTATTTTTATTATTATTATTATTATTATTATTATTATTATTATTATTATTATTATTATTATTATTTTAAATTAAATGCGAGAAAAGTGGTTTACGTAGTTTTGGGCCGTTACACGGACCGACTATGTGGTCGTTGGGTTTGAAGATGTACTTACCAGATTCAAAAGTCGGCGGCGGATGGACGGACGGACGGACGATCTTGCTTGCAAGTGAGCATGGAATGAGGAAGGAGGAACATAGGGTTTCTTCAAAGGTGAGGGCACTTTCGTAACTCAACATACTCATGACGTCAGCAAAAGGTTAATTGACATTTTTATAAAAAAATGTGGGTCATTTGGCATTTTTGGTCTCTTGATTGGGTCATCCATACAAATTTATGGCCAAAAAACCCGTGGGCCCCAACCCGATCGAGTCAGAGAATCCTCGATTTGACCGGAGATGGGGTCAAACTGGGGACCATTTTGGATCCTTGACTGCGAATCCCCGACAACAACTCATTTAATATAAAAATTAATTAATTATATATATAATGTAATATGTTATTATTGACTCTCCCGCTCTTGCTCTGTCTCGCTCTCGTTTTCTCTCACACTCTTGCTCTCACCCTCTCTCGCCCAAATCCAAACAAACCCAAAGGCAAACAATTTGTTCAAACTTCATTTAATATGAGTTGTAAACTTATTTTCATGGATTTCTGAGCCTGTGAATTTTGTTTATTTTTTGTGTAGCCCCTAAACTTATTAATTGGTAGAAATTTGGTCCCTCTCTCTAAACAATCTCTCGCTCTTGCTCTTGCTCTCTCTCATACTCTCGCTCACTCCTAGGAAAATTAACGGGGGACCCATTTCTTCGACGGAGAATGGGGGTAAATTCCCCCATAGGACGGGAACCCTCGACACAGTTGCCAACCCTAATAAAGAGTAAATAAAGTAGATTAAAATGAAAAAGGTACTAAAAAGCAAAATGAGTATAGTAAATGGAATAGAATCGAGTTAGTTGTATGAGTGACCCTAAAAAATGGAGTGGTGAAACACGCAAGCCAAGAATTTGGTCCCAATGGCCATGCTTATTTATTTATTTATTTTAATAATAATAATAACATTAATAATAATATAAAGGATGTTTTTAAATATGGCAAAATTGTTTGAAAATAATTACAAATATAGCAAAATTTTACTATAGATTGCGATAAACTCAAATAGACATCTATCACTTTAGCAATAGACACGGTAGATGGCTATCTAGGTCTATCGTGATTTATCATGGATAAAATGTAAAATTTTGCTATATTTGTAAATATTTCAAAAGTTTTGTTATTTAAAACAATTTTCTTAATAATAATAATAATAAACTAATTATTTACTTGAAGCTTTTGCCCCAAACACGCTTTCTTTCTTCTTTTCGACTTTACCATTTTTCACTATTTATTTTTCCTAATCTTATATTCTATCTAATTTGAGATGAACTAGCATATCTCACTTTATTCATTTTAGAGCGTTTATTTTATTGTGATTGTCGGTAAGAAATCACAAAAAAAATTAAAGAAAAAAAATGTTGTTGAGTTTATTTTGCATCTTTGATGTGATATTGTCTATAAAGTCACTTTGACATTCATAATTTAGTATTATAGGGTTTACAAATGAGCCATATCATTCTATTTCAAATTTAGTAGTTGAAAACTTTAGTAGAGTGACCATATTCAATTTTTATTATCAATCTTTCTATACTTTAATTTGTTTGCTTCTTCTATTTAGTGTTTACTTGTAATAAAGAGAATCCGAAAATTGTTACATTTCATTTTCATAAATTGTATTAAAAGCCTCCATTTTATTCATTTTTGTTATCCTTGATTTCTTTTTATTATTCTTTTTATTATTTATTATTTTTTACAATTCTTCTTTCTACCGGTTTTACCTCCATAACTAATGTAAGGTCCTTTTTTCTTCTTTTGTTGAAAAAAAGCCTTTTTTTTTGGGTTCACTAGTAGAATATCAAAAACCTCTTTGTCTGACTCGTCCTTCATTTGTAATTAATTATTTTTTTAAATACAAGTAATTAATTAATTTATTACTAGTGATTTTAATACACATAAAATAGACTTAGAGAAACAAAACGTTTGGATAAGTTTACTAGTCGAACAATACCCAAAATAATAATAATAATAATAATAATAATAAACAGAAAAAAAAAAAAGAAGAAACTTTACTTTGATTGTTAATGCAATCATAAATATTAAAAATGATTTTGAAATACAAAATAATAAACTTATTTTCTCACAATGCATACTCATGCTTACTTAGCAAGTTAGCAATAGCATCTTCCCATTTCTTTAAAAGTTAAAGGTTTGATCTTCCATCCATGTAATTATTGTATTTTTTAACATTATTTTTATGAATAATTTTAAACCGAATAACATAATTGACATCGACCAAAAAAAAAAAAAAAAAAATCGAGCTAAGAATATAACAAAATTTGAGCAAAGATAGCATCGTAGACCAAATTGGGTCTAGGGAAATGGTTGACTTGAGTCTTGGACCAAGCTATCGAGCCTAACAAAGTAACCAACAAGGGATGTCCCAAAACATTACTTTAAGACCAAAATAGGCCTAGGAAAAGATGTTCAGTCTTGATCCTAACAAAATTCAAAATAGGGCACATCCGTTGTATGCCCTTGCAAGTGAGCTAATAGGTTACCTAATGTAGCTCCGATACTCTATTGGAGACAACCTAGATTAGGACCAACATGGACTTGAGAAAAGATGTTTGACCTCAACCTTAACAAAATGCCAAATGGAGCACACTCCCATATGTTACAACCCAATGAGCTAATGTGTTACCTAATGTAGCCCTAAAGTTTTATTTAGGACAACCTAAATCATCCACTCTTTTAATCTCTAGGTCGGATAAAGAGCATCATATTTTTCTTTGTTGTTCGTGTAATATTTTTATCCCGTAATAAGTTTATTGAATGTAGGGTCGTAATTAAATTGTAATTGAAGAAGAAAAAAACGAAAAAGATTACTTTTAAAAATTCGACTGAAATGGATTAAGAATGGAGAAAGTTTGATTCCTATTCGGTCTCAAGCTCGTGCAAATGGAAGCATTGTTTGAGCCCAAGGTCGTCAGTCATGGCGGAAGGCCCAAGAATTTGGTGAGCCCTTTCTCTTATCCGCTCGCTTCATAGTCCACAATCCACGATTCCGATGTAAAATCTCCCCGGCAGCAGGCGAGCGAGGCGAGGCGAGGCGATTCCAATCTCCACCGCGTTGTTGGACGGAGAGACTTGAGAATTCAGAACTTGATTCTGATCCTAAACTGAATTTCAACTTCGTTTTCCTGATGTTTCATCAGCAGCAGCAGCATCAACAACCTCCTCCTCCTTCTTCATCTTCTTCTTCTTCCGTCCCTCTCTATTTCCCTCCTCAGCCTCACATTGTGAATGCTAACCCTTTTTCTTTCCCTCCTTTTCCTCAGCCTGTGTTACTCCCCGGCGTCCCTTCCGAGCCCGGCCTCCACCCTCCCGGCACCGACCCTTATGCCAATTCCGCCTTATTAACCTCCACCTATGTTGGATTAGAAGGTCAACCGCAGTTTTATGCTGACCCATCTCTTGCTTCTCATAATTGGGTCGTCCCGCAGCCCGACCCCGCTGGATTTGTGAGTTTTTTTTTTTTTTTTTTTCTCCTTCTTTGTTTCAATTTCTGTTCTACATGTCGATTTTCTTGTGTTTGGTGGTGTATCATCTATGTAGCTTAGATTGTTTCAGGGTTTGTTGAGGCTGAGGTCCATCCCTTTTGTCTGTGTTATTTGATTTTTGTGTTCTTTGTGGAAAATTTGTGCGCACTAGATTAGTCAATTATTCTGCTGTATGAACGGCGTTCCGCCATCCCCACACCATGTTTAATTAGGAATCTTTTAGTTAGTAAAGAAAGTGTGATACTAAATCATTTTGATGTTTTGTTCTACACACTTGGTGTTTTTTACTTTTTTTCTTTTCAAAGTACTTCTGAAAATTTAGAGTGGAAGCTGGAAAGTGCTTTTTCGTGTTGATAAAAGTAATTTTGGCTATAGCAATAGTGTTAGCAAAGATAGCCTATGTGATGATGTATCTTATTTATGCATATCTTCTAATCGGAAATGCATGAAAAAGTTCATAACTGCTTTTGGTCATGGTCAAAAGCTAACCTAAGTTGAGCTTGGTTAAGAGTATACATCTGTGTTCAATTTTTCATCCCCACATTGTTGAATTCAAAAAACTATTCTCAATCATAACATAAGTGACGATGGATCTTATTTATGCGTCTAGTCTGAACTCAATTGCTCGAGTGGAGACATAACTTTTTCTCACAACAAATTTTGGGGAAGTGATAGCTTTATATCATAATGTTCTAATCCTACGCATTAGACCTTCCCAGAAGTTCATGTTTAAGCAATCTTTTTAGATTTTTGTCTTTTTGTGTAGGCATTCAAGTCTTTGCTTGAGAATCAAATAGCTTCCACGAGTTCTAACTCTTTACTGAATGGCAATTGGGTAACTCAATCCTTGGCACACAATGCAACTAGGATGAAACATGTGAAAACCAAGTTCACCCAACCTGTGCGATGTGAAGTTTGCAAAATTGACTGCAATAGTAAAGATGTTTATGATAAACATGTAATGGGAAAGAAACACAAGAAGAATTTGGAAGTACAGAACAGTTCCTTGACGGGAAGTACTCCCTCTGATAGTAACATAAATATGCTTAACCAAACAGATAACGTTAGTGGACAAGTGGCACAGGGGACTCTAGATGTGCCTGCTTCTAGTAAAGGTCCCAAGACAAAGAAGCGTAAACTTATAGATAGCGGTATGAAAGCTGATTCTGCGAGGGTTTGTACTGTATGCAACGTTGTTTGCAATAGTCAAGAAGTTTTTGATAAACATCTGAGTGGGAAAAAGCATGCAGCTCAGGTGAGTCACACTGGTTTTTCTAACTGTGGTACTCTGGTCATCATTTGCTTTTTCTTGTTGGTTCTTCCAATGCCTATTTACTTTTATTTGTTCCTATCAATATAAATATGAATGCATTATTTAATGGCAAAGAAAGCATGAAATAGAAATCACTGTCAATTTTCATGGGGTTATTGGAATGTATGATTTGATTCTTTTGTATGCCTCATTTTTAAGACAAAAATGCAGGATTCCAACAATCCTTTTTTTCTATCCAAGTTATTTTCTCCAGATCTATAAAATTGCCTTCTACTGGATTATTATTGATACACATATCTGTTAGTATATCAGAAAGGGGGTTTTGGAAATGTATTTGGAAAAGCAAGGGGCGTTGGGCAGTGTTGAAAGCTTTTTCACTATATGTATATAAAAAAGAAAATTAATCCATATGTTGAATGGAACAAGGTTATTGGGTTGGTTAATTTTAGTCTTTGTTCTTATTTAAATCTATTTATGCTTTTCTGGCAATTATTCATCAACTTGGCATATGAATACGACACATCTGTTGCATCCTCCTCATCATTGTAGTTGGCAGATGTCTCTTAAATTAGGGGTTTGAGTTGTGAAACATTGTTCCTCTGCATTGAGTCGTCAGCTCTCATTGATGATGAGTGCTTCTTTAAGTGCCAGAGAGTATGTAGTTGTTTGGTGCATTGTAATCTACTGATCACCAAATCTAAAATGCTATATAATAAGAAGCTACTGTTATTCTTCTAGTTATTGTCAAGTGAATACCATAAGCTTTGGTGGGATTTGCTAAAAAGTTTGCATTACACCCCAGAGAGTATAGATTTAATATAGCAATGGAGATTAAAACTCGTCTAAAGCTGTTGCTCTCTGGCCTTATATCTCTTTCTTAAAACTTCAACTTTCTTGATGAATAGGCTGCCTTAACATCCCAAAATCCCTATGTTGCTGCTATCGGGCCTCAATACGATGGCAGCTTGAAGAAGAAACCAAAAAAGAACAAGGTCGTCCAGTTTGCCTGGTGTGAGGTTTGCAAGATCAGCTGTAACAGCAATGAAATCTATGCCAAGCACCTATCAGGAAAGAAACACTTAAAGAATGTAGAAAAAGTCGAAAAGGGAAAGAGTGATGCTGGTGGTTCAGATGCTCCGCAATCGGCAACAGTTCCAGTTATCAGACCAGTGGAAAACCCAGCTTCCAACAACCCAAGTAGTGATGATATACAGAAAACACAAAAGAGTTCAACTCAAACACCAGAAGATCTGGAGACAAAGAAACGTAAGATTGTCGAAAGCGGTACGGCAGCAGATTCTGTTAGAACCTGCACGATTTGCAATGTGGTTTGCAATAGCCAGACGGTGTTTGATTCTCATCTGGCTGGGCAGAAGCATGCTTCCATGATGAAGAAACAAGGTGTTTCTGGAATGTCAATGCTAGTTCCTCCATTGGTAACTGCACTTCCAAATTAGTTTCTTTGGGAAAAATCCACTCCATTTTCGCAACCAAATCACTGTGTATTTGTTTTCTGATGTTTCCCATATGTTCTTCTTTGTGTTGTATTTTCTTCTACTTCAAGTTGTCAACATGTAAGTCGTTAGTAAGGGGCGGAGGGATATCATAGATTTCTAATTACAGACGGTGATTTTGCAGTTGTAAACTACATCGTAGATAATGGTACTTGGTATTATCGCCAAGTTTCTAATTCCTAAAGAAAACATATTTGGTGACATTTGATTGTTTTGTTAATCGGTCAATTATATATCTCCTTCCATTCTATCTTCTAGGAAAATTGGAAAAATCACCTGTTTACTAGTCAAACTTCAAAGGTTAAATTACAAATTTAGCTTTGTTATGGTTTGGTAAACTTCATAAACAGTTTCTACCTTAATTTTTTATGACTAAATTCTAACCTTATCTTAACTATAGGGACAAAATTTACAATTTAACCAACTTCAAATTGTAACCAATCGCCTCATAAACAAATATTCTAAAACTATAAACAAATATTCTAAAACTATAAATAAATTAAGCTCTTGGAATATAACATAACAAAATTTTACTTTTTATCTACGATAGATCCAAATAAACATCTATTAGTGAGTTAGTGGGTATCTATTAGTGGGTCTATTGCAATCTAATAAAATTTTGCTATATTTATAATTATTTTTAATAGTTTTGCTAATTAAAAAAAAATTATGTTCCTTTGTAAAAATGAATTTTTTTAAAAAAAGTCTTACAATAAAAAACTTTTCATTCCAAATCCTAAAAATAATGAATTTCATAATAATATGATTTATATTCATATTCCAATTTGGCTTCACGTTTTGGTCATTCAGAGTTTTTCCCTTTATATATTCCAAAACTCAATGCAGCCCAACTTGCCTAAAGTAGTCACCAATTGTAGAACGAAGGGATTGTCAAATACATTTATTTAATTTTTTTTCTTGTTTGACTTTTATTTTCCTGCTCTGTGATTGGGTTCATGAAGTTCTATGGATATTTGAGTTGTTTGAACAATTCAAAATTTGTAATTTAATGGAAGATTGAGATTTATGATCTATTGAACAATGCATCATATTTTCCTCTTACAACCTTTAATTCCATATATTGGTTCTAGCTTTTAAGTATAAATAATCTTTACTTTTTCCCTTTCAAATTTAATCTCTATATTTTCAAAATGTTTATAATTTATAAACTTTTAAAAAGTAACTACTTTTATCCTTGTTTACAAAGTTGTATACTCAACAAAAACTCTTTAATACGAATTTATAAACTTTTAAAAAGTAACTACCTTTATTCTTGTTTACAAAGTTGTATATCCAACAAAAATTCTTTAATACGAATTTATGACCACGTTTTAAAAAGTTTAGTGAATGAAATGTCATGCTAAAATGGTCAAAGTAAACGAAGCTTAACTAACATACATTTTATGTCATTGGCTAAAAAGTCTGTAGTTTGAATTCCTCGATCCCTATTATTCTAAAAAAGATTCATACTAAAATTTTGCTAGAAAATAAGAGAAAAAGAAAATAAAAGGCTAAAATGATTTGTTTTTGAAGTAGAGGGACCAAAATAAATGTTTCAAAAGTAGTAAGGACTAAAATAAACAAAATTGAAATTATAGACACCTAAAAACACATTTTAAAGGTGTAAAAATCAAAATAAATCAAAATTGAAATCGTGAGGCTATGATAATATTTAAGCCTAATTTTTATATTGTTTGGTTTATAAATTCAGCTGTTCATTTGATATTTTGTCATTAAAATTTCACATTAAATTGATTTAATTAACTGATTTTAAAATTCTTTAGAACTTTGAACAGTGTGTCTTATTTCTTCCTTCTATCGTGACATTAATATCTTGAGATATTTGACGTAGGATTTGATTTGAATCATATGATATCTATGTTTTAATGAACTGATATTAAACTGAATCATGAATGGTTCAACAATGGCGGGAATGAAGAAAATGCCACATTTCTTGGAAGTACGTTCGAAAAAATCACTTTCCAATTCTTAAATTTTATTGGTTTTGGTATATTAGTTTATTGATTCAAAGGCTTTCCTCTACTTTCACGCCAATTTCCATAGTTATGTTGTCAAAGACTTCTTAAATCCCAAGTTGTTCCAATTCCTGCTGATTCTTTTGGCCCAGGTCTTCCTTTGACTCTTTCCCTCTTTCTATTCCCTTCTTTCCTTCAAAACCCAGCACAAGTCTTCGCTGATTATCAGTTAATTATACTCTCGATCTTCTTAGTTCTTCGATTCTGAAGGTACATGATCGCCCCTTTCTCTCTAATTTTATCTGGGTTTTCTCTTGATTTCTTAAAGCTTGTGGGTTTTTGTTTTTTTTTTTTGGTTTTGGGTTTTTTTTTTTTTTTTTCTTTTGAATTTAATTGAATGAGTGAAGTCCCACTCGCTTTCTTGTGAAGCTTTACTTTCGACGTTCTTTATGCTTTGTTTCTTATTTTCTATTTTTTATGTTATGTCTTACGGGATCTCTGAACTGATGATTCCACTGTTTCACCTATTCATGCTGGGTTTTAGTGTAAGTTGAGCTTGTGTAAAGAAAAGGGGTAACCGGAGTTTTAATATTGATTTGTCTGTTGTGGGGTTTGGTATTAATGAACTAGCCATTCCAAGATTATCTCAGAGATGAATTCGGTTTATGGGTTATGTTTCTTCAGGATCTGTTTTTTTTTTATTTTTTTTCGGTTTTTTCTTTTTTTTTTTTAATTTTGTGGTTTTTTTTTTTTTTTTTATAAAATGTTTTTTTTTTTTTTTTTGAATTGAATTGAATGAGTGAAGTCCCACTCGCTTTCTTGTGAAGCTTTACATTCGACGTTCTTTATGCTTTGATTCTTATAATCTATTTTTTATGTCAAGTCTTACGGGATCTCTGAACTGATGATTCCACTGCTTCACCAATGCATGCTGGGTTTTAGAGAAAGCTGAGCTTGTGTAAAGAAAAGGGGTAACCGGAGTTTTAATATTGATTTGTCTGTTGTGGGGTTTGGTATTAATGAACTAGCCATTTCAAGATTATCTCAGAGATGAATTCGGTTTATGGGATATGTTTCATCAGGAACGGTGTTTTTTTTATTGCATACTGTTTGATTAAATGCCATGGTTCCTGTGGAAATATGGTGTCCTGTTTGAGTTGTATTTCCCTGACTAGTTATTTCATTACCACGGCTTACGAGTTTTCAGAACCCTTTTGATATTCTTATGCTGATTTGGGTGATCCATTCTTCTTTTTCGTCGAATTCTTCAACAAATTGTTTGACTCTTTGCTTGGTTCCAGGGTGGAATTTTGATAGAATCATTGTTCTTATCATAAAACCATCAGCTGAATTCTGCATTTGCATTTCCAGAAATGTCACCTTTTAGGAAATCCCCTATAAATGTTGTTAGGCACGGTTCAAGCCAGCCTGCTAATCCTGCTCGTTCCAGTCCACACCCAGTTGATTCAAATGATAATTTAGACAAGAGGCAAAAACACAAGTCCTCAAGAACCACCTCTTCTCATCAGGCAACTGTAGCACCAAATCCCAGCTCCAATCTTTTCGACGACCATCTCGAGAAAGAGACTGATTGTGCTTCATATTCTTCAAGTTCTTATTCATGGTCATCAAGAAACAGATACAAGAATGATTTCCGAGACTCGGGTGGGATTGAGAATCAGACAGTTGAGGAGTTGGAGAATTATGCAGTTTACAAGGCTGAGGAGACAACAAACGCAGTCAACAACTGCCTGAAAATTGCTGAGGACATGAGAGAAGATGCAACCAAAACCTTAGTTGCCCTGCATCAACAGGGTGAGCAAATCACTCGGACCCACATGGTTACTGCTGATATTGACAATGATCTTAGTCGGGTATGTGGAACGAATTAACCACCATACAAATCATGATCAATGACATATTTGAGAGCGATTTTGTAATGGTTAAAATCACTTTTGTTGTGTTCAATAATCATTCAAAATTAGTTTCATGTTTGCTTTACATTTTTAAATGTGATTTTCATCCTATCAAAATTGATTTTACACGAGTAAAAAAATGTCAAAATCACTCTCAAACCTGCTTCTTTCCCTATGTGCTGCTTTGACTTGACTTACTGAGAATCGATGGATGTTTTAGCTTTTCTTAACCTCCCTTCTTGTTGGGACTCGTTGACCTCTAACCATGCTTTCATCCTGATGAATTTAGACATCATATAGAGGTTATTTGGCTCATGGCTTTTGTGAGCTTTAGTTTATGAAGGCTAAAGGCGTGTAGATTGTGGGTTCATAATTTGTAAAAGTTGGTATATACTGAAAAATATGAGCTTTATGAGTCAAGTTTATGAAATTACCAAGCCATGAATAAACAAACCTATGTACTAAATATAGGCTTAGCTTCATTTATGGATGCTTTTTGGAAAGAATGTTGAAATGCTTTTGGGTATTATCCTCAATATTTGCTGATGTTGGTCATTTCAGGGTGAGAAACTTCTAGGAAGCTTAGGCGGAATATTCTCTAAGACTTGGAAGCCAAAGAAAGGTCGTCAGATAACAGGCCCTGTTATCTTTGAAGGTAATATTTTCAAATTTTGGAAGTGAAAGAAAATAATTAAGAAAAAATAGAATTGCCTTTATAGCTTCTTTTTTTCCCTTTGTTTTATTATTTAAAAATATAAAAGTTTTACATAAAAATAGATTTTTTAATTAAATAAATGTTAAACGTTTATGAAAAATAAATGGAAACATTATGTTTCTAGAAAATCTAGAAACCAAAAACATAAATATTATCAAACCAGTCATAAATAAACATGATGTTAAATTATCCGAACTAATTTGAATCATCCTAATCTATTGAACCAGAAACAACCGTTCCCACTAATCAGATGGATTAGGTTGATGGCCAATTAATTTATTGAAAATATTTTATAATATTTAATAAATAAATTTGATTTGGTTGCAGGGGATGAGGCTGTTATAAGCAAGGGCAACCATTTGGAGCAAAGGGAGAAACTGGGGTTAGGTCGGGCACCCAACCCACGGTCCTCACGTGCCCCATATCCGGACCCAACCAACTCACTTCAGAAAGTTGAGGTTTGTAGTTATTTAGTTTTAGTGCTTCTCATGGAAGTACTTACAGAAAAAGCACTTCACTTATACAAGCATTTTCCACTCATACATAGACTAATTTTCTTAAATTGGGCAGAATAGAAGCACATTTGCAAACACTTAACAAGAAATTTGTTTCTAAACCAGGTGGAAAAGGTCAAACAAGAGGATGCTCTTTCAGATTTGAGCAATATATTGGGCGAGCTTAAAGAGATGGCTGTTGATATGGGATCTGAACTAGACAGGTGTGTTGTTATAGTCTTAATACGGTTGTTTCTTATCGTTTTTGTTTCTAATTTTTGAAAAACAGAATTTTTTTTCCCTTTCTTTCTTAATCATTCCTCAACGTGCGTTGAACAACAAATAAGAAATAGAAAAAATATGAATTGAGAAAAAAAGAAAAAAACAAAAACATTATCAAACGAGTTCAAATGCCAATTTTTCTTCTTTTTGTTTAACTTAAGTTGAATCAATCTTATTATTTCAGGCAAAATAAAGCTCTGGATCACTTGTTTGATGATGCTGATGAGATTACCGTTCGTGTCGATAATGCTAACCGACGGGCTCATCACCTGCTTAGAAAGTAGATTGCAAATTTGCAAGGTCTCATCTCATTTTTGCCATCAACAAATATGATGATGGAATATGCTTGACTGGATTGGCTTCCCTTTTGGTTTACAGTCTCTTCCTGTGGTCTTTCTTCATCCTTAAAAAAACAAACATAAAATATCCACTTTTTTTTTTTCTCTCTCTCTCTCTCAAAACAATTGTGAAATAGTTTGGTTAATGCAAAGGCAATCTGGTTGATAATGTAATTTGCAGATAATTACATGTTTCTCTTCTGGGTAATTTATTTATTTATAATTTTTATGGATCCCAAAACTCTTATAAAAGGTGGGATATTGGCGCAAGGGGAAAATATTGAATTTAGACTCTCAAAGTAACATCTTTTATTGTCAAAGTTTTAATTTGGATCGATTTTTAAAAACCAACACTCCAATAGTAATCTAAATATCAAACAAATTGAACCTATTTATTGAAGAAAAAAAATTCAAGAAATTTGCCACTCACTGTTTGTCTTTCACTCTTGAATGCATGAGTTTGCATCCCGGGAGATGCAAGTTTTGGAGTTCACATTAAATGGTTATTAAGAGCCCACCACCATATACCAAACTCATCATCAAACAATCTTCTTTGGGATGAGGAAAAATAAAATTTAGATATTATTTAGATCTCTATAAAACTTGAATTTTGTTCATTTTGATCCTTTGCACTATTATTATCTTTTCTTCTTTTTTTTTTTTTTTTTTTACCAGAATCAATCCAACAAGTTTTCAAGGCTAAAAATTGTTGTTCCAATGGACTTTATCGATGCAAAAATTGATTAGTGCATCAAATCCAATAAATCAAAACCAACAAGAAGAGTTCTAACCATGTTCATCATCACCAAATATTTCAAATTCCATCCCACAATCAGGGATTGATTACTCAAACAAACAAACAAACAAAAGCTCACAGAACAAACAATTTATTGAATTCTTAGAAAAAAAGGTATGACAAGGCAATCAAGTAAAGATCCGCGAAGCAGAAATAAACCCTAACTCACGAAATCTGTCATAATAGAATTAGAAAAAATTAGGGCAAAAGAGCTTCCGTATTCAGTTTGTGCGATGAGCTTCCATGATGCTCTTTACCTTGGGCGCATAGAGGGAGTAGACGGCGGATTGTCTTTTAGCAACTTCAAGCTGAGCCTTGCCGTCGGCGTAAGCGGAGGAGATGGATGGAGGATCGGAAAGGTTCCGGTTATGGCGGAAGCCGTCGAGGGCGCGTCGTTTGGTGTACTCTCTGATGTTGTAATCGCAGAAGTGACGAGCTGTACGGAGCAGAGAGCGAAGAAGCGAAAGGGCCTCCGATCTCGTTGGGGCCGCCATTTTCGAAGGACCTCGAGGAAGAAGATAGGTAGAATCGTATGTTGAAAAAGGTTTATAACTTTATACAGTTAGGGATTCGTTGTACAGAGAAGGAAGGAAGAAGCAAACGACGACGAAGAAGAGATTCTCTTACTTTGGCATTAGAACTAAAAAAAAAATGGATTAATAGGAAGAAGGAAATATATATTTTTTTAAAAAAAATACTAGACAAAATATAATATATTTTTTAAAAATATATTAGACAAAAGGTGCATTTGAAGATATTAAGGAAAATAAGGGGTAATTAAAAAATAATATATTTTTTGAAAAAAAAAAACAAAAATAGAATTGCGTGGAAACAAATTCTAAAAATAATATAATAGTGAAAAAAATATGTCACATGACAAAAATAGGTGGGATAATCGTGAACTGATTTACGACTTTCGAAGAAAAATGTGGACCAAGTCTACGTTTTTCTTGGATCTAGTCAACTAGCTGCCACATGAACTAGTTGTGGACTTGTTGACGGCCACGTGTTGAGGAGTTTTTTTCCTAATATAAAACTACTCTACATCACCAATAATAATGGAACCCTCCTACTTCCTCAACATAAAACTTCTCCATTTTTCGAAAAGAAAAAAATAATAATAATGAACCTCCCAATTACTCAAAATTGGAATTAATTATATTTAATTAATTAAAATAGGCAACCGGATAAATGGGGGGGGGGGGGGGGGGGTAA
>QLSR01000225.1:2933159-2958783 GCA_031780015.1 Citrullus colocynthis
GGGAGGGGGGGGGGGGGGGGGGGGGTTAATCGTTTTTATAATAGATCATTTAATTAATTCATTAAAAATGGAAGTCCATGAAGATTTAATATTCAATTATTCAAATATAAAAACCACAATTAATCATAATACAAAATATGAAATTGAAAACAAAATTACAATAAAACCAAAAAAGTGAATTAGAAAACAAAACTAAATGTAAACGAATAACGGAGAGAAAAAGTTTCTAAACATGTCCACTTTTATATATACTATAGATAAATTTTTAGTTTTATGTGTTTTAAAAGCTGATTTGTGAGTTTTTTTTTTCTTTTTTCCCTTATTTCGTTTAAAATTTTATAAATAAATAAACTTAAAATTCCAACTAGAAAATAATACACGGGCCCACACACAAGTATAAAAACAAAAATCCTTTACAAAAAGTATAAAAACTAAAGATAGAAAGTTTATTGAAATGGAAAGTTCTTATGTTTTTATCCTCCACTCTGGAAAAATTAAAAATAAGATTTATGCTAAATACTTTATTTTATCAAAAAAAAAGTTTAATATAAGAATTGAATTGAAATAAATGAAACCTTGTAGACCAAATTAAGTCTCAAAGCGTCACTCATCTGTACATGTTTGGCTCTAGAGTTTATAGAAAATTCAAGAAAAATATTGAAAAATCAAATGTATTCAGAATTTTTTAAGCTTACAAAAGCAAATTTAGTAACTCAAGAATTTAAAAGGTCACATATGCAGTAGAAGAGCACAGAAAAACAGATTTACTAGCTTCACCAACAAAAGAATTGCAAAGACAATTAAATGCAACACCCATTTGGTAACATATATGTTCGTCAATGTTAGGTAATGTTTCTTCACAAGTTGTTAACTACGCCTTATCATACACCTTTCCAATTAATCATTACAGAAACAATAACTTGATGATATTGAACAATTATTCAGAATTTATGCAGCTTCAATAAACTTTACAGTTGCGCTGCAAAAGCATGAGCAAAGTAAGGTTTCTAATCACGAGCAAGACGGTGCGTCGAAGTTGGGGAATACTACGAAAGCTATGGACAACGGATCCATATGGATCGGCATGTTGACGTCTCGGAGGATAGGATTCAAACTTGGGATCTCTCCATCAGCAGTGAGCTCCAATGGAGATCCATTTAGAAGCATGGTTTGGCTTTGGAGGTAGCCATCCTTTGGAGTCAAGTGGTATTCTTCTCTTGACACTGTTGCATCAGAGACTTTGTTGCCAATCCACGCTACAGTCTTTTTCATGCCTTTCAGGAAGGATTTTTCTCTCCTAACCCCATTTTCTTGGACATTCAGGAACACATTTTTGCTGTTTTGAACATGGATTGAGAAATGTGTCTGGTTGCTCAAATTGATCAGAAGTACAGTCACGCCAGTCTGCAAACAGAATACAACAATCAAAGTAAGTATCTTGATTATGGATAACTTGTCCAAGATTGAGTTGGAACAACTTTAAAGGAAGCATATTTGATTTGATGATGTAAGGCCCATTTAAAGCTAGTTCTAAAAATGGCTTTCAAATTCAATGAAAGGAGCACTTACATTTCCTCTTGAACAATGAGCGTAAGATCGTAAATACAACGAGGCATCAGTACCGATAGGAAGAACAATTTTCCCCATTAGTCGACGCCACAAAAGAGCACTGCTCAGAAAATTAAATAGATCGAAAGATCAGATACAGAAAGTACTAAAAAGTAGACGAAATGAGTAATATTGCTAAATGTGTAAAATTGTTTGCCTGTAAAAATCTGGATTTGGCACAAGTGTGGATGTGTTGAGCAGACCATAGTGACCCCCAATTAATGTCTGCCTACAATACACTTTGGTATTGTACTTGGATGCCAATCCCAGCTGATCTAAGTACCTAGAGTTTACATGTAACGTACAAACGATTTTGTGACAGTTAACTCAATTCAAAACAAGTATTAACGAATGTATTTGGGAATGAAGATTACCAAAAGCTATTAATGAATGTATTGGATACATGACGACCACCACTGTTATAGGCCCCGCCAGACTCTCCAACCCATGCAGATGCCCATGGACCGTTAACTTGGATGGTTTGGTCTAGCCTGTTGAAGATTTCTGATACCCTGCTTAAGTAATGTGGATCCAAGATGTTGTTTGTAAGATGGGGATCAATGCCTGGAACGAAAAGAATAGCAATGGATAATTGAGCAGGCAACCAAATTGATCCATTTGTTTTTTGGACACTGCATTAACTTACCAGCCCCAAGATTGTAAATATGATGTGTGACGACATTCACAACATTAGATCCTGAAACCTGAAGAAGCTTAGCATACCACTCTGGCTCGAAGAATCCTCCTGGTGCTACGAGTGAAGGTTTTGAGTTGGAATTCTTGTACAAATCATTGATGATGCCTCTTAGCTTGATCACGTCTTTTGCATACGATTTGACATCAACACTCGCACCAACACCATGTCCACTCAATTCATTACCTGCAATTTTAAGGATATGAAATTTGAGCTGAAGCTGCGGACCAAATGATCCTAATGAATGGTAATGTTTTGAGTATTTTACCAAATTCCCATGAATCTATCACATATCCCTTTGATATGGTGTAATTCACAAAATCTCGAGCATTAGTAGAGTCCCACTCTCCGCCCCATTTATCTCTCTGAATTCGGTGTCTTCCATGAAGTGCATTCAAGCCAAAGGTCACTATGGCCCTGAAAATGAAAGATTTGACCCATGATAAGACGTGTAGGAATGTTCCAATCCTTGATAAAGATTCAGAACATAAAGGAATTAGAGAACTAAAGAATTCAACATTTTATGATTTTATTATAAGAAAATATCAGATTGCACTATAATGACCAAGCTTCATCAGCCCTCACAGAGGGAGGCCTTTCTAAAATGGTAAAATTCTGATTCGCCCCTAAACAAAGATTGGAAAAACATGATCTACACAAACATTTAATGGTAATACTTTTGTCACACATAACATACCTGCACTTCAAACATTTCATGAAATACAACTCAGGGTACAAATGCATACCAATCTTTCAAGGAGTTGCAAAGAAAGGAAAGAAGCAAATGTCTTACCCTGTGGTCTTGAATAATTGGTTTAGATCATCCCATCTACTCATGTGCAAACACCCCTTGGAAAAACCAAACAACCCCCAATTCACCTTTTGAAATGGATGGCAAGGTGTCTTCAAACTTCCTACGTCATACAACACTTGATCTTGTAGAGAACCACCAATTCTTATCCTCAAATGCTCAAAAGCTTCAAGTGTGAACCCACCACATAACATCAGTATAAGTATTGCAGTTAAAGAGGATTCTTATAAGCAAAGATTTTATTACACATAATATAGTTCTAACGATGGATAAAAGCATCAAGATTCACGTTATCAAGAAAGAATACCTTGTATTGCCTTGATAAGGAGAGGATGAGACAAGTTCTGAAAATAGGAAACAAATAGAGCTTGAATCAATCACAAGGAATAAGCGACTAAATCCTTTGTTCAAACATCAAGGATCCAGAGTACCTAATTCTCACCAAATTTACTGCAGAAGAATACCCCCATGGACAACGATTGTAATTACACTTATCATGAGGCCACCAATCAATGGTGGCACAAATATAGTTATCATCAGTTTCAGCAACTACTGCAGCTCCATCTACTATGATACTAGCATGGGTAGCTCTCTGAGCCAAAATAGTGGGTAGAGAAACTAAAACAAGAAACAAGGAGATGCTGAAGTCCATTGGTAAGTGAAATAAGCTGCCTCAAACACCAACTCGCATGAAATCACGCAGTTCACAACTTCACATGCCCTGCACAAAAGGGAAGAAGAAGAGATAAGAATATGACAGAAGAATACTTACCATCTAAAATGAAAGATCCAAAGATGACATGACTTTCTTAATGGATATGTTTCTTGTGAAGGATATGATGGAAGAACAAGATCTGCTGTTTAGTGTCTCCACCTGACTATGTTAAACATTGTTCAACCATCTATATTGACAAGAACTTACAGTAGCCTGAGAATAACTATATTTTACTGAAGCTGAACCAAATAGGAGACTAAAGCTTATTGAAAAGAAGATTGTAGACAGAAAGTTCAATACCTTAGATAAAAACAGGTAAATTAGCCTTTCATATCCAAGCCGACCAAATTTTTCCTCTTTCTTTTCTTTTGGAATTTAAATTCAAGAAGATTAAGATGTAGGTTGTAGTTGTTAAAAAATTCTTGGGTCGTATGTAGATTTGGTACTAGTTAGTTGATTGTTTCTTATCAAAAAAAATCAGAAGACACATACTTAATATTCAAGAAAATAGGAGCATCCCAACTAAAAGTACAACTAAGAACCGAATCATTATAGACCATCTGCAAAGCTAAAGCACATAAAAATTCCTCGCTCTCATACACAAAGAAGATGCAAGGCAATCAAATTCAAGGCAACCCAGATGCAGATCAAGCAAATCAGATCAAACCCAGAAAAAAAAAAGGAAAAAAAAAAAAAAAAGCAAGCATCAATTTCCATAAACCATACTATGGAAGGTAAAACTCAGCTGAACTTTCATAGCAACTTCGATGCCAGTACTTTTTCAGCGAAACCCCTAGCTGTTTCCATCTCCTTCGTGGGAGTTCCTTTTTGAATTCCAACGAATTACGGTGAGCAAGTTCAGTGAAAGCTATGGTGGGTGAAATGGGTCTTTCTCATATTTGTCCTTTTTTGGCTAAAAAACTTACTTCCAAACACCGACCGATTCTCGGTATAAACATAAATGAAGAATCATTGATGTGGGTTTGGTGATTCAAACAGTTCTATTCACCAAAATCGTCGGCTCCCGATGGGATGAAATGAAGTGACGGCTTGAATAGAGAAAGAGAGAGGGTGTTTAAGATTATTAATAATGGATTAGGCGCTGGAATCAGCCTTGTAATTGGAAACTTTATTGGTTAATCGAGATGGATGCTTTAACCCATATACTTTCTTCCTCGTGCAGCCATTTTCCTTTTTGAAAAAAAATTAAGAAATTAAAAAAGCTTCGAAATTCGCTCTGTCCCACTTCTGAAAATTTGGAGAAAACTGCATGTGGTTGCCAATTTGTTCAAAGTTTTGATTTTTATTCAAGAAGTAAAGATTTCTCCCGCCAGTGGATTTATGGTTTATTTTTTCTAATTAATTACATTGTGTTTACTAATGTGTGACTGTTTTCGTTTTAATCAATTAAGAAACTCAGTCTTGATGGAGAAAGGGAAATGTTTAATGGAGATTTGGCCGATTAAAAATATTTGATTTGATTTGACTAGAAGGGTCAAATTAAAATACACTAGTTATTCAAAATTTAGATGACTTTAATTGATTTAGGTATTAGATATAAAGTATTTTTAAGCAAATAATTTCACTAATAAATATTGAAATTGAATCCCCATCTCTCTTACTCTTCTTTAAAAAGATGAGCTATTGTTATTTATGATTAGTTAATTTTAGAGTAATTGGTTAATTTAATACTTATTTTTTAAAGGCGTGTAAAAGGATGAATGTTAAATAATATAGACATTTAAAAGAAACTTTAAATATATATATATATATATATATATATATATATATATTTAAAATATGTGAATGTTCAATTATTTGAAAATTATGACTAATTTACAATTATTTCTAATAAACATTGACTTTCCTTTTAATCTAAAATTTATCATATAGTTTTGTATTAAATTAATTCGGGTAAATGATGGGATATAGTTAAGTTGGATGGAATTGATACAAATATATTGTAGGTGAGTACTTGTATTTTTAAGTTTTTGTATCATTGAGGCTATGACTATTTGCCCGAGGTTGGACCGTTTGGAAGTGATAAATCTTTTCAACAAGGTCTAATCTAACCACTTAATTTTATTGTTTTTTTAATGATTGTTTTCTAGTTCATTAAATACTAATTCACGAGTTTAAAATCTCCACCTAATATGCCAGCCTCAATAATTAATTGGATCAATCATACAAATACATTCCAATGTTAAAAATCCAAAAATTGAAGTCAATCCTCCTAGGTTGCATTGGGTTGGTTTTATCATATTTTAAATACGACATGTAATGTGTTAATTCCTATCGTTCATATAGTTCTCATTAAGCTATAAATTCGACTCAAACCAACTCATAATATATCAGTTGGATTGATTTGATTCTATTGAGATTTGATTAAAAGATTCACACTTCATAATTGTTAAGTAGAATTGTACAACTTTTAAATAGAAAAAATTAACTTCTTAGTCCCTAAATTTTAAATAATATGCGTATTTGGCCCCCAAGTTTTAAAAATATAACCTTTTAGTCTCAAAGTTTATAAGGATAGGTCCATTTGGTCCCTAAGTTTTTAAAATATATCGTTTCAATCCTTCTAAAAAATTAGTTTAAAAGGTCCTTTATGTATTTTTCACTTGACTTCTTAAAACTAATTATATGATATTTAAGAATAGAAAAAAATAATTTTAGAGAGGAGATGGTCTTTAAAAAATTGTTCTTCTAATTTACAATGTAATACAATTATTTAAAATAGTAATAAAAAATCATTTGAGGGACTTCTTAAACCTATTTTTTAAAATTCATGGACTAAAAAGTTATATTTTGAAAACATAGGGACCAAATAGACTCATTCTAACAAATTTAGAGACTAAAGAGATACATTTTTTAAAATTTAGAGACTAAATGCACATGTTATTCGACTAAAAAAAAAGTAAATTTTCCTATAAATATGTTTTTAACAAAGAGTTTAAAAACATGTTGGCCACTCCCAAGATTTGACACAACCTAATCTACATTGTTAGAGTTTGGCTTATAAATATAAACCAGTCATCCAAACTGAATTTAGGAAAAAATATATATATACGAATTCCGTATAAATTTATTTTTAGCCCACCTAGATATTTTTTTTCAGGTTTTAAAATTATATTTTGGTTGACATGTTTATAATAATTTTGATTCGTACACTTTCTAAATATTTATCTTAATCGCTGAACTTTTAGATTTGTTCTATTTGGTCAATCAACTCTTCAAATATATGTTTTAGTCCCAAAGTTTCAAAAAGAATAATTTGAGTCCTTTTTATTATTATTTTTTAAATGAACGATGTACCTTTGAGTATGTGTACTAGCATGTTAATATGAGATGAGGTGCCCTTGATTGTTTGATTATTTGGCTGATTTTGAAAGGCTGCAACAGTTGACATTGTGATGGGAGTCAACGTCGGCGCGCTATAGGAGGGATGTTTTCTCTTGTAGATGTTGGGTGATGGTGGATGCATCTGTTGCAACTCATGTATTGTGACGTTGAATGCAGATGGCTCTGTATTAGGCAACTCAGCAAAATATGAAACTATGTTATATTTGCCGTTGTTGACATAAACCTTGGCTCTAGTAGAGCAGTTGCTATTTGCATATTGGACCCGTGGTTGTTGCTTCGGATTGCCTTTCCCCTGTTCGTCTCATGTAGAGACAACTTCATTCTATCGCAGAAGTGGGTGCTTGACTCAAAGATATTTGCAATGGTTTAGCATATTTTCTTCACGCAGAGGTTTGTCATGTTTCTAGAAACATAAATGTTACTACTTATCTTTTGGTAAAAAATGGATCTCACCTATCTTTTCGTGGCTTATGCTTTTCCTTCTTGACTTATGAGTATGGACGCTCATTTTTTGGAGATGTGTAGCCCATGTGACATTATTTCTTAGTATGTTTTCTATTTGTTCTACTTATATATAAACGAGAGAACTAAAATAAAAGATAAAAATAAACATTGCTAAGTGAACAAAACTCAAATAACATAATATATTACCTAGCAAAACTCAAATAACATAATATATTACGGTTGAGCTAAATTCGTTATTTTTTAATAACCATAGCTAAGACTTAAAAGAGAAACTTATCTCTAAATTTTTCAAACTTTTGTTTTTTTCCCTTTTTTCGAGAGTTTTAACACCCTAAGTCAATCTATCGCTTATTTCTCCTAAATTTTTTTAAGATTTTATCGGAAAGCAAAACCGAAATAAATTAATGATAAATATAAAAAGCGTATATATTGTTGTATTGCGTTGGCAATGAACGGCGGTTCCGGCACGACGGAGCTCTGCTACATCACGAGTATGATTGTCTCGTCCCTTACAGCCATTTTTCACACACTCATCGTTTTCTGATGGTGAAAATCCGTAGTCCTCTTTTTCAATTTTAAGGAAATTTGATTGAATTACACATTAGAAAGGGATCCCTCTGTGTTGAAATAATGAAAAATCGTTTGATAATTCTCATCCCAACCCTTCAATTCTTCGTGTTCTTCCTTTTCTTTGTCATATAATTTATAAATTTCCCACCTACTTTTCCCTCCTTTCTTGTTCGTCTACTATGTCTATTGCATAAAAATAAAGCCCTAGAGAAACCTTGGCCACCTGCCACTGCACCTACGTTTTGCAATTATATGTATCCTAGTTTTTTTTTTTTTTTTTACTTGCATTGTTCCTCAGGCTAACTGGAATTCTGATTAATCAGAGCTTTGTTTTCACATGAATTATTCGACCCACTTTTTCTATTCTTCGATTTTCTTGAGAAGCAGTCTTTTTGTGTTTCCCGCCGGTCGTTCATAGATGTGATCGATTCAACTAATTTCCATTTGTGATGACGTAGAATTAGCAAAGTTAGCTTTGGTTTTACGACTTGGAAGATATGGGTATTACTGAAGGATTTTGATTTACTGTTTCTTTTAGCTTTGCATTGTTTGGAACATGACATCGGAGTTTTGATCAATTGGAGATGGAGAACAGCAGTGGAGTGGATGATCAGGGATCAGGATGGTTCGAAGTGAAAAAGGTGCCAACTCTATCATCGGCTAAGTTCTTCTTCTTCTTCTTCTTCCTTTTCTGACGGTTGGGAAGTGGGTTGAGGGGAGATGAATGGTTCTTATTATTTATGGTTGGGAACGGTGAAAATGAATGAATGGATGAACTGATGAACAATTCTTGGCATCCGAATAAGGTCCCCAAAGCCCACCAATTATTCTATCTGAATCTTTTAGTTACTTTTCATTTTTCTTCCGCGGAGGTGTATAAGAGTTTCTTCTCTTCAAAGTTGTGTTTATCAGTGTGAAAAAGATTGGTAGCTACTTTCTTTGTTTGAGTAGTCTTAAGAATTTAAGGACATCAGACTCAGATTCTTTGAAGTGGGGTTATTTTATTGCATCTAAAGATTATGTTTTGTTATTAGATAAAAACTTGAGCGACAGAGTTGTTTGTTTGTAATGTAGGTGCTCTAGAAATTTTACCGGCATAGGAGTCCAAATAGACTTGGATATGTGTTGGGCTCTTCTTTCCTTCTCGAGGTGCTGTAAATGTTTTGCTAAGCATTTCTTTATTCACTTTTGTTGAAATTTGAGTTACATGCACTGCACCATATGATATAACGTTAATATTATCCATTTCATTGGCTTTGTGAGCCAATTCCTTTAAATAAGTGTTCAGTTTTCTCCACCTTTGGGTACTGGGTTCATGCTTATTTATTTTACGTTCCTGGTATTGATAGCGTGCTAATCATATCATATATTTGTGGCGGCAGACCTAACCTTTGTGTTAATTTGTCTACTTTGTTTCCCAGAAGCATAGGAGCAGTTCTAAGTTTTCCCTACAGGGTTGGGTTGGAGGATTTTCAGGAAAAAATTCGTCTAATTCTTCGCGAAGTCCACATCTGGTGAATAAAAATGTCCAAAATGACAGGCCAATTTTGAAGTCTCATCCTCCAGCATCAGGAGGAAGCTATGCAGTATGTACCCAAAATAATACTGAGAATTGTATTGCTACATCAATTGGAGAGGATGGAGGTTCACATTGCCCTGATAAATGCATGGTCGGACAAGACACTGAATTCCCCAAGTCATCTGTTTTGCACGTTACAGATTCTCATGCTGCAAGTGGAGACTGTGAGAAAGTCCCCCATAAGGACATGCCTGGAGTGGTTCAAAAAATCAAATGGGGTGATCTAGAGGATGATAGTTTGGTATTGAATAACAGTGCTAATGGAGTTGAAATAAAGTTTGGTAATATTGGAGAGGTTGATCTAGGGGTCTCCGAAAAAAATGAGGTTAGAGATGGCTTGGCTTCATACGTCTCTACATCCATAGATACCCAAGCGAACAAATTGGTGGCAGTATCAGTCAGAGAAGAGGAGGCCTCTCTTCAGGCCCTTTTATCAACTGATGAGGACAAAGTATGGCGAGTTAGCCATCAAGATATAAATAGGGAATTTATAGAAGCTTTGGAAGTACTGAATAATAGTGAAGCAACAGTCTGTCCGGTTATTGATGGCTCAAATTTCAAAGATACAGGAACTGGACACACCAAACCTGTAGATGATCACAGTTCAAATTTTAGTTCTCCCTCTTGTGTAGAAGCTGGAACTGAGCCAAAAGTCCAGAAGGCTATGAAGTTACCTGAGGTAGAAAATCCAGAGCTCCATGAAGCACCAGGTAAGACTGAGTTTTCTAGCTTGTCATTGCCCGTTCAGAATGCTGAGTTAGTTTCAGCTGAAACTAATGGACCTGAAAATTCAGGGGGTACCTCTGATTTGGTTGAAGAAGCGCAAATTGAACAAGGGAGTGGAACTCATAATGTGCAAGTTGTGAGTGTCCCCAGTGAAGGTGAGACAGGTGAGAGTAAAGAAAGGTTTAGGCAGCGGCTCTGGTGCTTCCTTTTTGAGAATCTTAATCGAGCTATAGATGAACTTTATCTCCTTTGTGAACTGGAATGTGACTTGGAACAGATGAAAGAAGCCATTCTTGTTCTTGAAGAGGCTGCCTCTGACTTTAAAGAGCTGAATGCTAGGGTGGAGGAGTTTGAAGAGGTAAAGAGGTTGTCTTCTCAGTCTGTTGATGGGATGTCAATCACTATGAAGAGTGACCATTGTAGGCCACATGCTCTCTCTTGGGAGGTGAGCTCGAGTATGTCTGTTTTTCTGCCAAGCAACTTTCAGATTCTCTGATGTGGCTATAGCTTCTCCTTTTGCAACAATGAGTATATCATATATTAACTCCTATGCTTCTAGTAACTAGTTTTCTGATGTGAATTGTTTGATTGTAATGATGGTTCTTTTGTATAGAAATTTGAAAATATGTCATATATTAACTCCTATGCTTCTTGTAACTAGTTTTCTGGTTGTTGACAGTGGAAAAATTTGGCATGGATCTCTAGTTCTCTTCTTTTGCATTTTATGTTTGTGGTCTTCTAACTTTGCCTTTGTTCCCTCCTTAATGAACCAGAAAATCTTGAAAATTTTGGAACACAAAGGATAAAAATAGTGAACACACTTCTCTCAGTCTAATTAAATTATCTTTGGTCTGCTTTGCGTGATTGGGAATTAAATACCCTTGGCAATCTTTGCGTGAGGAAGCAAGAAATCTTAAATAGAATTGAGCCTTGGATTGTGTAGATATGGAGATTTTTTAGACTTCAAGTTTTAGGTCGGTCTTGAAGAGGGATAGAGTTCAAAATTATCCAGTGTAGGAAGTGAATTAGTTGGAGCTAGAAGGCTAAACTAGGTGTGTTGAAAAGAAGATTGCAACGATGTTCCTCTCCTTAGATCTCTAGTTTTCAAAAATTCATCGTTCTCAACTATGAAGATTGTAATTTGGCTACAAGTGATGTAGAGATGGAGGGATAAGTAGTTTCATTTTTCTTGTCCCTTTTTGCTTTCTTTCAAAGCCATAAGCCTTTTTAGATGGCTTTGGATGTACCCTGTAGTGACGAGTGAGAGGATGGTTGGAGGGTCTTTCTCTCTTAAACGGACCAGGAAAATGGTTTACAACCTGAGGGGAGTGAAGGCTTGAACTTTGGTGTCTTTTTGTTGTTGGCTAAGGATAGTTGGGATGCCATTAAGCTACATTTACTTGGGGTGTTATATGAATTCCTAGGAAAGGCATGAGTGATTCCACCATGCACAAGACCTTTAGATGTGTCTGTCTTAAGAAATCAAGAAGAAATTAGATTATTGATTAGCTTGGTTAAATCCATCTCTAAGGCATTAATGAAGAGGATCAAGTGTTGCCTTCTATTATCTCTACCAACCAACATGCTTTTGTGGTGGGTTGACAAACCCTTGATGAGTTTCTTGTTGGTACTAACAAGGCTATTTAGGGTTCTAGTTACAATCATGTGCAATTTGCCCTTACTATTGTAATGTTTACTACACAATGCTATTATTGTGTATTTACGCGGATAGTTCTTGATTCTTGAATTCTAATTCAGCAGTCATAGGGAAGATTGGAATATATTTGACCCTCTCTTGTGCGTGATGTATTATTAAAATCTGTTTGTATGACAGAATGAACCTTTTCACGTAAAGTTTATCAGTTAGTCTTCCTCTGAAATTTGAAACCCAGTTATGCATTAATAAATGCAGGTTCGACGGATGACAAATTCTCCTCATAAAGCAGAGATTTTATCGTCATCACTTGAGGCATTTAAGAAAATTCGGCAAGAGAGAGCCAACATGCTTGAAGCAAGCAAAAAACTCCCTGGGAATGAGAGTCTAAGTCCTCAGTGTATGGATCAAATGAAGAAAACATCTACAATAAATTGTGTAGTGCATGATGCTGAAGATTCAGCATCAAAGATAGCAGAAAAGAAAGGTGTAGATCTCAATCCAGGGAGTCTTAGTGGAAAAGAAAAGAACACTGAGTCTCTTGGTACCGAGAAGGTTAATGTTGTGCAAAATATACGTTCACACCCTCAGAATTCGTTGTCTTCTATAAATTCATCCAAGCCACCTCTTGCTGTAAAATTTAAGCGAGAGCAACTTGAATCTGATGTAGAAAGGTTAGTTTCTAAAAGAGAAAGGGCTCTTGCAGAGGGCACATGTGAGAAAAATCTGAAAGCTATAGAAAATTCCAAAAGACAAGCAACTGTTCCTGAAAAAGACAAGGAAAAAGAGAAGAGAAATATTGGTGTTCGGAAGTCCATGGATGCATGGAAAGAGAAGAGGAATTGGGAAGACATACTTTCATCATCCGTTCGGATTAGTTCTCGAGTTTCACATTTGCCAGGCATGAGCAGGAAAAGTGCTGAGCGTGTACGTGTGCTGCATGATAAATTAATGTCCCCAGACAAGAAGAAGAAAACTTCTTTAGATGTGAAAAGAGAGGCAGAAGAAAAGCATGCTCGTGCAATGAAAATTAGAAGTGAATTAGAGAATGAAAGGGTTCAGAAACTGCAGCGTACTTCAGAGAAATTAAATCGTGTTAATGAATGGCAGGCTGTACGCACTATGAAATTACGGGAGGGAATGTATGCTCGCCACCAGCGCAGTGAATCTCGGCATGAAGCTTTCCTAGCTCAAGTTGTGAAGAGAGCTGGTGACGAAAGTAGTAAGGTAAATGAGGTTCGTTTCATCACCTCCTTAAATGAAGAAAATAAAAAGATTATGCTGCGACAGAAGCTTCACGGTTCTGAGTTAAGGAGAGCTGAAAAACTTCAGGTAATGAAAATTAAACAAAAGGAAGACATGGCTAGAGAAGAAGCAGTGTTAGAACGGAAGAAATTGATCGAAGCTGAAAAATTGCAGCGTCTTGCTGAAACACAGAGGAAAAAAGAAGAGGCTCATGTTCGAAGGGAAGAAGAGCGAAAAGCATCAAGTGCAGCAAGGGAGGCGAGGGCCATGGAACAGCTTCGAAGGAAAGAGGAAAGAGCAAGAGCCCAGCAAGAAGAAGCTGAACTTATGGCCCAGAAATTGGCTGAGCGACTTAGTGAAAGTGAACAAAGACGAAAGTTTTATTTGGAGCAAATACGGGAGAGGGCTTCTATGGATTTTAGGGACCAATCTTCACCCTTGCTGCGACGATATATGCATAAGGATGGTCCAAATAGATCAACACCAAATAATAATGGTGATGAACAGGGACCATGTAGCTCTGACTTGGGTTCTGGTCTTGCAATGGGTAAGACAACAATGCAACAACACATGAAACGAAGGATCAAAAGAATCCGACAGAGGCTTATGGCTCTGAAATTCGAATTTGTTGAGCCCGTTAATGGAGCTGAAAATGTTGGCATTGGATATAGAACATCCATAGGGACTGCAAGGGCAAAAATAGGTAGGTGGCTTCAAGAACTTCAGAAACTTCGCCAAGCAAGAAAAGAAGGGGCTGCAAGTTTAGGGCTGATAATTGCTGAAATGATCAAGGTATTATCAAACACCAACATTCTATTTTTTGGGTGGGTGGATTTTTTGATGAAATATGTCTCAATCTCTTGTGTGTCTATATAGTTTTAGATTGTATTTTGAAGGTTAAAGAGTTGAACACTGTGAATTCTCCATTCCTGCATTTAGTCCATTTATCAACTTGTTTGTAGGGTTTAATACCTTGTAGAGAAGTGAATTTTATCAAAATTTTCATGCTTTTGTAATTATTCATATATCATGGTGTTAGCTGGGCATTTGCAGTATCAGTGTATGGATTTAAAGTAATTTGATGTGAAACTATGAGATTTGGTATTTGCAATCTTAGTTGATTGTTGTATTTATTCCTGTCAATACTAGTAGGGATGTGTCATTGGTGTCTCAATTTTTAACTTTTGTCTATGCATAACTCATTCATCCGTCTGAGGATGGTCACAAAGAATTGTTTCATCGCATGTCTCTCTACTAAGATAGCATAACTTGCTTTTCTCTAAAATAAAATTAATTTCTCATCTCCTTGACTTGTATGCTGTTAGATGTTTTATGACAGTTTTTGTTTTTTAGTACTTGGATGGAAGAGAACTTGAGCTGCAAGCTTCTCGCCAAGCTGGCTTACTTGATTTTATTGCCTCTGCACTTCCTGCTTCTCACACATCTAAACCAGAAGCCTGTCAAGTGATGATACACCTATTAAAATTGCTAAGGGTAGTATTATCTGCATCAGCAAACAGAAGTTACTTTCTTGCGCAGAATCTCTTGCCACCAATCATCCCAATGCTATCAACAGCCCTTGAGAACTACATTAAGATTGCTGCTTCTATTAATGCCCCTGGTAATGGGGTTCCATCAAGCAGAACGTCTATTGAAAATTTTGAGTCGAGTTCTGAAGTACTGGATGGGTCTTTGTGGACTATCACAACAATAATTGGTCATATAAACCCTGAAGGACCACAACTCCAAATGTGGGATGGTTTGCTAGAACTATTGGTTGCCTACCAGGTTATTCAACGGCTTCGGGATCTTTTTGCACTTTATGATAGACCTCAGGTGGAAGGGTCCCCATTTCCTTCTTCAATTCTCTTGAGTATACGCCTTTTGGTGGTTTTAACATCAAGACCTGGAACTGATAGTACCATTAATTGTGTATTACCGTATAGTGAAAAATTGGCAGGAGATGGAAGTGGGATTACTATTTCTGCCGAGTCTAGAGATCTTTTTGGAACTGGTTTCACTGAGGATGGTAGCCCTTCAGAATCTGGGTTAAATGGTGCTAAAATTGTACAAAAGCCAAAAATGACCGTAGATCAACTGGATGATGAATCATGTGAGCAAAAGATAAACGATGGGATGATACCCAGTGATGGTGGTCAGAGGGAGCAGACGGATTGCTCGATTAAGGCAAATGGTGTTAATCTTATCCAGTCCGATAATCAGGATGAACTGCAAGATAGTGAAGTTGTCTTGAAACCTCTTGTATCCCAAGAGGATCAGAAAAAACTGGCGGATCTTGTTTCTGACTTGAGGATAAAAAATGTTACAAAATTGAAACCACCAATAGCCTATCTATTGTCTGCTATATCTGATACTGGAATTGTTGGTCTCCTGTCTTTATTAACAGCCGTATTGCTTCAAGCAAACAATAGATTATCATCCGAACAGGTAAGTTGACCTGTCAAAAGCATTATATCTCTGAGCTAATTTGTATTCTTATACAACTATAAGGCTTTAATAGTTAATGTACATGTTAACTTATGTTTCTATTTTTAGAACTTTTAGTGTTCAATTTCTTCAAGCCATGTAGACTGGAATCCATCATTTCTTCATGTTCATCTTGCTCCATTCTCTATTTGGTGAATACCATGAATATTGTAACAAATTCATTATGATATTTATTATTTTTCAGTTTGATGTTTAATATTACTAACTTTTATACCTTTTTTCAGTTTGATGTTTAACATCATTGACGGATTTGTCAGATATGTTTAAAATCCATTTTTTTAGATCTAGCTTAATCTAAGCACATTTAGTGCAACATTTCCTGATAGACTATTGTTTTAACACAATGGGCCAGTTTTAACACAATGGGCCAGTTGCTTGTTCCAAACTTGCTTTAACCAAAAATAGCTGTGCTCTCTCTCTCTCTCTCTCTCTCTCTCGTCTTTTCTTTTCATTCTTTCTTTCTTTTTTCTTTCCTAAAAAACTTATCAGATTTTCCCCATTTTTATATTTTACGTCAGTTATTGTCTTTACCACATGAAGTAGCTATATTTTGAAGTTTTAGCAGCTGTTTGTTCATGTTATCAATTTTGAGATACCTTTATTATGTTTCAGGCCGCATATATCCTTCCGTCTAACTTTGAAGATGTTGCTACTGGTGTGCTGAAGGTGTTGAACAATCTGGCATTTTTGGATCTTAAATTTATGCAGCGAGTGCTAGTAAGTTGGCATTATTTCAAGTGGAACTTTGTCTATGACAATTTTCAAACTCTCGAAGTCAGTTCCAATGTGGATTGTTGAATTTAATCTCTAGATATAAATTACTAGACCGTCATGGAAAGAGAGATTAATTACTAGATCTTTGACTCCTGGCTAACTAGGAGTTACATCCTTATCTTCTTTCAGGCTAGGCCAGACCTGAAAATGGAGTTTTTCCATTTAATGAGTTTCCTTCTCTCGCATTGCTCAAGCAAGTGGACAGCTCCTAGTGATCCGGTAATATGTTTGCTATCTTTTACAAGCTGGTGTCAAGTGTAGGAAACATGCTCTTTCCATATGCTAGCACACTTGAGACAAAAATTGGATGTATATTTTTGCATGGACTAATTGATTATTTGGCCATGGAAGTGAACGTCATAGCCATAGTTGTACATTATAATGATGGGATGTTAAGACTTAAGAATCAACCCCTTGGTGGTGTTCCTCAGACTGACATTGATTAAAGAAGAAGTCGTTGGAATTTAACACTTCTGTGCAGTATTAGGAATCCCAACGGTAAGGAAGTTTGTAGCAGTCAGAGAATCCTCACAAAACAAAATTTTATGACCTTGACCATGATTGAACTCAACCACTCATCCACCTGCACGCAGCGCTCAAAAATAGATGACCAGGTGCTTATAGAGCTTCCAGCGAGTAATTCCCCTCAAAGCATTAATTTCTAATGAAAACCTCCAACTTCGTTTAACAAGAAAGACTTTGTGTAAAGGCAAAAGAAATAACAGGATGTGGTGTTGGAAATGCAAGCATAGATCCAGGAAATTCATTTGGAAGAAACCTTCTTTTCTGCTAAACTTGCAATAATCCAAAATTTTGTACCTATTAGAATAAAATCTACAATTTGCTTTTTGTTGAGATAGGTCAGTAGCCATGATTTGTCTGCTGTATGTTATTAAGACTTTTCTCTTGAAGGCGCTATGCACGTCCATTGATACTGATCCTCTGTAATCTATCTTCATGGTTCATACACATATCCATTGAAGTCAATTTTATTCTTTGCCTCAATAATTTTTTCCTTTTTAATTTATTTGCACCATTTTGTGTTACTGTTTAGTTTTAAGCTCTCAAACCTGCTTGATCATCCTCAGATTGGTCTTCTGCTTCTCGAGTCTCTGTCCATTCTTGGGCATTTTGCTTTGTTCCATCCTGAGAATCAAGAAGTCCTTCGATGGGGAAAGAGCCCAACCATACTCCACAAGGTTAGTATACTACCATACAGATCCCATCCCTAGTTTCATATTTTGACGAAATTGACAAATGAGATTTATGTGCTTAGGTGTGCGACCTCCCGTTCATGTTCTTCAGCGACCCCGAATTGATGCCAGTGTTGGCTAGTACCCTGGTTGCTGCCTGTTATGGGTGTGAACAGAACAAGTCTGTTGTTCAGCAAGAGCTAAGTATAGATATGCTGCTCTCATTATTGAGATCCTGCAAAACTAATCCGCTAGTACCAGCTTTACAATCGACTGCAACCCAAGAGAACGAGGAATCTAATGAATCTAACCCAAATGGTTCCGAGTCTAGAAAACCTCAAATGGACGGAACCATTAGAGCCACCCGCAATGTCAGCAGAATCACAAGAACTTCCTTAGGAAGACCTGGAGGAGGTTCCTCAGGAAATAGCAGTAGGAGTAACAAAACAAGAAACCAAAGAGATAACAGATCAGCTAAAGCATCTGATGAATTAGCTTTGAAGCACATTCAACCAGCAATAGAAGTTGCATCTGTGATGTTGCATTATAGATTCCCTAGCAGTTTTCTTGATAGAGCAGAGCAGTTCTTTTCAGCTGGCATTTCCACTGCTGTAGATGGATAAAATGAGAAGGCTTGATGTGGGATTTTCCTGGTTTGTGATTAATTAATCTTAACCATAATTTTGTACATAATTTCAGCTACATTATATATTCAGTTGTGTTTCAGAAAACGAAGTTTTCTGTTAAAAAGTACAAAAATCCCAGCTAAAATTTAGAATTACTTTTGATCTTATTGTACATTGATGTCTAATCTCAGATTTCATATTTGTTTCAGCCTTGCTTTCAAGCCATGATGTGAATGTAATCAAGGAACAGCTGACAGGCTACAAGAACTTTGAAGACAGTTAACTATACCAACAAATTCAAAAGGTTATATTATAGTCATCATCAATACAAAGAAATAAGTTTTCCAGCTCTACTACACACCATGAAAGGAAGAAATGTTCGTATTCTTTCATTTAATTTACTTTGACCTTCAGATCAGATGTTGAAAAGGCACTTGTTTGTTATATATATTAAAAATAGTGTTTTTATATATGAATAATTAATGATTTACAGCAGTTCTATTCCAAGTTATAGAAGATAACAATTCACTCATTCATCTTGTCGTGAAATTATTGAACATGAAATACTTTTATCAACAAAATTTATGTTCTATTTTATAACGGTTTTGTTTCTCGTTTTTTAAATTTTATTTTCAATTTTCATTCTATATTTAACAATTTTTTTAAGAAACAATTTAATTATGGTCAAATTCTAAAAAAGAAAATTATTTTAAATGACTACTATAGTGTATTTGTGTCTATCATACCACAAGTATTAGTCTATCACAATTTATCGCAGATAGATAATGAAATTTTACTATATTTGTAAAGATTTTGGTTTATTTTTCTATATTTAAAAACAACCCTTCCAAAAAACATAAATAAAACTTTTAGAACATAACATTAAAATGAATAAAAGTCATAGATTCATGCAAATAGTATCTATAAATATTTTTGTAAGATCATTTAGATTGAACATTCAACTTATACAAGTGTAACAGGTTTTTTTAAAAAATTATATAAGTATTGCAATCTTCACCTTGAATTGGAATATATATTCCAATTTTCATATTCCTGGTATGATTTTGTTATAAATTTTATAAAATTAATAATAAAAAAAAATAAATATTATCACATGCAATTTAAACTTTTATAGTTTTCTTTTTAGAGCATCCAAATATGTGTTTGAAGATTCCTCAAATAAGGATTAAATTTAATAGATACAAACTATTATAACCAACATGCGTCCAAAACCATCCTTAATGATTGTCAAATGGAGTCTTCAACTCATTTAACACAGATGGAGCTAATTACTCTGAAATTGCCCAGAATTTGGACCCATCAAGCAATTACATTAAGTAGATCTAAGTTACAAAAACATTCGTTACAAAACTACAAGTGGAACAAGCATCATTAACTTGCAAGTTCGAACAATGGGTATGTGTTCGAGAATGAGCAACTGGATCATGCATATGGTTACAAGTTACGACATACAACACCTATTTTCCTGCCAATCAAGTCCAACGAATGCAATTAGCCGGGAATGATCTTTTGGCTCATGTGTTGCAGCTGGAATTGAGCCGCCAAATCTGACTGCAAAATAAATACAAAGCCCAGCCATAGAAGATTAATATACAACAATGTGGAATGATGACAACTGCTTGAAGAATGTGAACCACAGGATGAATGGATTGTCCTCTAAGCTCCTGTGGACTCTCCAGGTCCCTCTGTATTATTAATATTGTCTAAGCAGTCGTCTCCGGAGTAAGCACTTCCAGGAACCTTCACTGAGATCAGCTGATTATCATTTAAATTCTCTTGCTCATCATGCACTTGCTTCTGTAATTTGTTTCCAGACTATCAGTTATTTGATAAGATTGTACCTTTTTAGTTTAACAAGGTAAATTTGTTTGAACTAAAACTACGTAGACAACTAATACAAAAAGCAGAAACCTGAATGTTGGTATATATCCTTTCAGTATTTCCACCTTTCTTCAAATCAATGATAGAGTCTTTAAGTTGTTTCTTAGCTTTGAGCCGAACTAATCGTCGTTCAGCACATTGTTCAGCGGTAACATCAAAATGGCATGCCACACAAAGGGTCCTCATATTCTCTAGCCTGCATTCACCTTTAGTGGTGAACATAACCCAGGCTAATCAATCATCATGAATTCAGTTTCTAGTAAAACGACCAAAGAAAAAGCTAGATTGTTGCAAACTATTTGGTGATACAAATGGTTTGGGCATTGTAAACCTATAGCATCCTGAAATTATTCCTCGGCTTGAAACAATATTGATGATCAAGATAATCCACAGCACGATGATGAAACATCTGAGGGCCCATAAACCATGCTTGCAAGGAAGAGATAGTGTTAGTGACTAAGAGTTATGTTCTATGGGTTGAATTGTCGTCCTTAAAAATCCGTCTCTGTGCTCTTCTATGGAATGACCTCTTCTAGATAACAATATTTTTCATTCTAATACAAATAACTGGATTGACATACGCCCTCTCCTTACTCTTTTCCCTCACCTCTTTAGGCTCACTGGAGTTCAAAATAGTATCAACACCTCTTGTTTCTACACACATGTATTTCAATTCTAGAAATGCCACTACGATATGAAGACATAGGTATCTCGCTCTTTCTTGTTAACTGCAAATATCCATGGGGTTATATTAAATCATAGAGCTGAGGTTAGAAGATTATTGCATTTGGACCCTCTCATAATATAATTATCCATAATGTTCTGGTGACTTTGACTACTGATATTGAGATTTTTAATCGGTAAGCTGGGAGATGAGCATGTTGGGAATTAACCCAGGCATATAATTTTGAAACATAGAACAGAAGCGTATATATCATATCTAATACATTAATTTCTAGGTAGAGTGTTCCATACCTCCACCTCGGTAAACAGGAACAATGTGGTCAGCATGCCATGCGTTGCCCTCAGTTGGATTATTAACAATCTTATCAAGCCTTCCAAACGAGAAGAGATAATGTCAAAACTCAGAAAATAGGAACCACTCCTTATTCACTGCATACTCATCTTCCTAATTATTTGAAACTGTAGACACTCACAATTTACCAAAGGCAAACATATTCGCTTATGTATTGACAAGAAAAGGAAAGCATATAATGGTGGCGACCTCGCCTATGCAAAACCAACATCAATACTCCAATTAATTGAAAGACATACAATTTTTTCCGGCTTGCCAAATTAGGTGCTACTTTCTCAATATAATCACGTCGCATGTCCAAGGTCAATGGTCGTATGTGCTTCACAAGCTTATGACAGTCCAAATGACAATTTGAGCAAACACCATGCTCCATTTGAAACAGTTCCTGGTATTTCAAGCATTTAATAACAGATACAGCCAAAAAAAATCATATAAATATAAAGGAAATGGCAAACAGATGGTGAATTATATTATATACTCCCACTTTGTATGTAGCCGTGTAAAAAAATGCCGATAGGAGCATGATTGTGAAAATTCAGAATTGGAAAAAGAAAAAAAAAAAAGAAAAAAAAATCATGATGAAAGTTGGACTTCATAAAATTATGCCCTTCCAATTCATAGAAAAGAAAGGAAAAGTTTCAGACATGCTTAAGTAAATTACAAATTATTATTTTTGAAGAGCAAATTGTTGTCAAGCCTCAACTAAAACTCCGCCAAATCATCCTTCTGAAAGTTTAACAAGATAAATATGAATTTTTATAATATATCTTATTCGTTATTAACAGTCAGATGACCTAGTATAAGGGTTCTTGTGCATGCTGGTATAGCAGAGGCGCAAGATGTTGTCAGGCTTCAACACACGTGACTTGCACAAACACTTGCTTTACATTTGGTCAGCATGCCAACCGACACTCTATACTACTACATACATATGTTAAACTGTATAACACTGATGGAAAAAACGTGAATAATTGATATTCTCACCCGACGGAGGGATGTGGTACTAATCCTAACACGGTATTCTTCGTAACAGCCAAGATCACAGAAAAGATCTTCAAAATATTCAGGTGTCTTTGCATTGATGCCCCTGAAAGTCGAGGAAACAATTGAAGTTTGATCAAAGAATTTAAAACTTACAAAAATAAAGACATGAACTTACTGGCATGGTGTTTGACACAGTTTACAAAGAGGTTCATCTGTCAGAGTCCAACCCTGAGCATACTCTTTCTTTCTTTTCCCAGAGCCACAGCATAACTGGACCAATTTCCATACAGCGGAAGACGGTAATGGTAGGCTAATGTCATCGAGTGGTGTTGTGCGCCGCAAACTTTTACCCTTCAACACTCCCTGCACAGAGAGAAGCAATCATCAATGTTGATGTTGTAGAGATGGACTGATCCCATTCCAAAACTAAAACATCGATACTTACTAGTTACTGTAGCATATAAGAAAAGAAAATTCCAATAAATCAATAGTATAAGTTCACAAGAGCTATTAAATCAAGGGTTATAGATTAGGCACCTCAATATACTCACTGTACCACAAGTCCACAAGAGCCATGGAAAAAGATATAAATGATAAATTAACTCTAAAATTTTATAGAATAAAATATTTGTATTCCAATAAATCAATAGTAAGATACCAAGTCTCCAACCGGAGAAAAGCTCAATACATAAAAGGAAATAAACAGGATAAGAACATAGCCAATATATGATCAACATATTCATAAACAATATATGAAGTAGCTTATTTAAGCTGGCCAGACTACATGAAAGGGAGTAGGCATACACATACATTGAACTCATCTTGACCGAGGAAAAATCTTACTAAAATTATATTCAACATACAGCAGCAGTGTGGTTGGTGTTTTCCTTCAAGTAGCACAGCTCAATATCTAAAGGAAGTTGCAGTGGCTTTCCATGTAACTTTCTTTGCTCAATGGGTCTCAACTTACGCCATTCACTGAGAAATTCTTGAAGAGCATGTTTGTAGAGCGTAGCGTCCAAATTGAAATCTGTTTTTTGACATTCATCATTTATCAATTCAACTTCTTCGGGTCGGAAATTCAGAAACAGTGGCCTTGGTCGTAAGTCTATCCCAGGAATGCATGTAAACAAGTGGACCCTTCCTGTGTACTGACTAACCTGAAAACGAAGGTAGATCATTTTACTAGTCTACGCAATATCCAATGCAGCAAAAATAAACAAGGGAAGTAACTAATAGATTGAATATACAGCTCTTGTCAAACCATTAAATGGAACGCTGAATCTGATAATAAACTAATTTTTTATCCGAGGACATAACTATGTCCAGTTTAAGTTGAACGATCAACCACCATGAATGGGACATTGGCCACATCGAAAAGAACAATACAAATCAACAACTAGAATAAACGTTTCATTTATCAATGAAATGTTTCTTTTTCTAAAAAAAACAAATCAACAACTAGAATGGACATTATTTTAAACAGGAAAAGTATTAGATAACATGGGTTCCATTTCAAAATCAATTGGCAATGTGAGGAGTAGCTCATCTATCTTATAAGGAGTGTGAGGTCTCTTGGTTTTTCCAATGTGGAATTCTCAACATGCCTCCTCAAGATGGTGCCTCTTTTGGGTTCACCATTCTTGATCAGATCAAAATTTTTTTTTACTAGACCGAATACTCCTTTGGGTTTTATGGGCTCTGATACCGTATTAGATAGCATGTGGTTTCATCTTAAAACCAATTGACAATGTGAGGAATAAGTCCATCTATCTTATAAGGAGTGTGAGGTCCCTTGGTTTTTTCAATGTGGGATTCTCAACAAAAAGGAACTAAGAGATAAGAATTCAGGAAATAAAGTATAATAGTAGTTCCTAAAAAAATTAATTAAAAAAAAAAAAGTTCCTTGTCAGCTAAGTTTGGTCCGTTTGAGAAGAAAAGAACTCTTTTATTTTCTTTAAAATTCTCTCAAGTGTACAGTAGTTCTTTAATGCTCTTTTAACATTTGTAAAGTTACCGTGTGGTAACTCTGTTTCAGCCTTCAGTTGTAATTTGGCTCAGTTTAAACTGAACCTTACTCTCTACTGAATAGATTGAAGTATTTTTTTTATAGTTTAATTCTCTCCCAACTTGGCTTCATTAACCAACCTATGGAATAGGGAACCTTTCTTATTGAAACTTCTAATGAAAGAGGGTACAGCTCCCCTTCCTTTGGAAAGGCATTTCTATGGTTAAATATCAACAAATTTTAAGCCGAGCAATCAACATGAACAAAATTATCCAGGTTATCCAAAGAAGAATCAATCAGTAAACACAACTAAAGTACCTCAAACCGCAGAACATGAACATGGTTCAGGGAATTTTTTTCAGGCTCAATTATCAGATGGGGTTCACCATTAAGAACCTTCGATACACCAGAGACTAACTTCTCTTCCTGCATTCCATTAACACCTGGACAGTGAATGAAGATTAGAAATACAAATGTCTTGAGAATTCTTATCAATATTCTACCTTCAGCGCTTGATCACTCCCTCCACTTTGCTTATCCATTTGAGGACAGGAAACTCTTTCAGGACTTCCAGTGTCAACTTCAGTAACATTCTCTTCCGATTTTCCCATTGAGAGCAAATCTTTGTTTAGGAGCACAGATAACATTTCACCCTGTACTAAGAAGTATATTTAAATTTATATCTCAGAAACACAAACACTGCAACGGAAGCTAAACTGAATATTCAAAATATATGTGTTGAAAATTTAAAATTAAAACATGCAAGCAGTAAGCTTTTTCCTCTTACTCTATGTCAAATTACCTTAATAGCTATTTGATCTGTTTCAGTTTGAGTTGTATTGCCGATGTCATCATTTTGATCAGATGGATAATCAGTCTTAGCATTCAACTCATCTTCAACCTCCAAAGAGACATGGCCTTGAGCTCTCGTTCCTTTTGAGGAGAGTTCAATGCATGTTGCTGAGTTCATATCACTCTCAGAATCTGTACTTCTGCCGCATGCTTCTAGATAAGAAACACGTTCTACCTGCCCATTATCATAAGATGAAATTTCATGGCACATTTTGACTTACTGACCAGATTGCATAAAATATATAGTATATGAATAAAACCAAGAAAAGGGGTATATTCTACACTTTTTTTCTTCTTCTTTTTTTTTT
>QLSR01000225.1:2959141-2969874 GCA_031780015.1 Citrullus colocynthis
AACTATTTCATTGAATTGAAGGTAATGAAACAACAGAAGGGAGCCAAGGGAGTCAATAAAACACCGTCCAAGTGGCATGTATAAATACGTTGGAGTAATTACAATAAAGAAAGACACAAAAAGAAAGCAGAAAATAAAATAGAATTGCAACGGATGGCATCTGTGAAAATACTTCAATATAAAAAATGTCAAGAACACCAACGAAGCTACATACTACTAGAAGCTTTTAACCAAAGACTTGAATAATAGGTTCACAAAGAGCCCTTATCATATGAACAACGCTTCCGCAGCTCCCCAGTGATCACACTTTCTACATGGTTGCCTTGATTCATATGATATGTGATTCAAATCTCAGCAGGAAATTATAATGTCTTGACGTAAAGGTTGAGAAAAGGAAACAATTTCTTGAAATTCAAAACATATATGTAAAACATGATTCGTCATATAATATAAAGAGACAACGATGTTCACCACTATTTCTTGAATTGCATCATATTTTCCGTCAGTGGTCGAGGTAATCCGGTGCAAACTCTTGTTCAAGTTTTGCCAAAGAGACTCATCTAACGTATCCTGTGTAACATAAAATAATTAGCAAAAAACAGTTCATATAATTCCTGGAGAAAATTGTTCAGATTATGTAAGCATAATGAAAACCTTAGCACAAAAAATGTATATGTTGACTGCCTTGGTCTGCCCTCGCCTGTGAGCTCTATCCTCAGCCTTCAGGTGAAGCACAAACATGCACATCATGAATAGGCATTAGTAGATTTCAAGAACTTGAGCAGAGACTCAAAAGTACCATGTCTGGAGATGTATTTATCTTCTCCTTTATTAACTACTAGAGACTCAAGAACGTGTTCGTAGTTGAAAAGTGGCATGTCAAGAGAGGGAGGGACGGTGAGACAGGTAATTTTGTTCCTAGAGGGTTCATACCTTATCTCCCTTCTTACTTTCTAATGCTAAATTTATGATGGTTACTTAAATTTTCAAAAGTAACATATGCCAAAGACAAAAATAAAAATGAGTTTGATGAAAGTAATTTCTTTTATATATGTAAAGCAGAAGGATAAGTAAACCAGACCTGAAGCATCAACGACGGTGACTGAGGCAATTCCAAAAACACAACATTTTGAGCCGAAGAGAAATCAAGTCCAACTCCACCAGCAGTAATACCTATTATAGCAATTTTAACCTGATGCATGGAGAAAATTATCGTGGCCAATATGAGTAGCATAGCAAACCATGTGGATGCACAATTTATCCACAATATGATAACCCTACAGTCTCTGGAAGATGTAAACTGGTTTCTTTCCGATAGTAAAACAAAGCTTTAATCAAGATAACGATAGATGAAAGTCAAAGTACAAAAAGTGGGGCCTACTCAATTTGTTTTCATTTTTGATTTTTCAAAAAGAAATAACTAATATGTTTTCTAAGAATATACATCTTTTCATTTATTTAATATTATTTAATTTTTCATATCTCGCTATTTTCAATACTCTGTTATTTCATTGGCAAAACTTTTAAATTATTTTTCCCTTGTACACTTTATAAAAACGAATGCTCATATTTTGCTTCAATACACTCCCTGCTTTAAAAACCATTGATAAAGCCAATGAAAAATTAAAGATTGTAATTACAAATTGAGCCCAGATTCATGTAATAGCAAATAAAATATAATACATTTTTAAAAAATAAAAAGGCCCTACTTACTCTTCGAATGATTGATGAAAGCCTGTTAAATCATCAATGAAATTTAAACCATTTGGTTATCCAAGATAAGTTCACTATGTTGAAAACAATGATTTATGTGAATACACTAAATTCATGTTTGGCAAGCCTTGTTCCAAAACTGATTTTAGCAATTTTTTCCTCTTTTTTTATAGGACTATTCTAGCAACTTTTTTGAGAACATCCTTTCATCATTTTCTTTGTTTTTGAGTTCAATATTTCAAGAATAAAAGGTTAGAAAAAAAAAGTTGGTTTTTTGAGAAAAGGGAAGTTGCTTTCCCATAAAGTATTACCTGGAAGCAGTGTTCCCCTCCCCCTCCCCCCAACATAAAACTCAAAAGTTTAAGAAATATCTTATGTTTATTTGTTGATAAGAAATAAAATAAACTTTAGTTTATCATTCTAACAAAGTTACACTCTACCAAAGACATTTTACTTTCTGTGCATTTAAATTTTATGGCCAAAAGTAGTTTTTCCAATTTCAAAGTTATATTCTAACTGACCAAGTACAAGAAATACACTCTTTTCTTTTATCCTTATTTTCACTAGCCATGAGGCCTTAGTTTCTTATTAAATATATATATATATATACAGTATAACAAAAAATATAGAGTAATAAATGATCGGAAAATAATGATCTGACGTTAATTCAACTATTCCTACATGTAAGTTGCATCAATCCCCATTTTTTAGCATTCTAACAGGCAGCAATTGATTCACTGGCTATATACGATAAGCACATCAATGTAAACAATGCACATGAAGGTTACACAAGAATTATATCAAACCTCGGCTGATGACTGGAATAACAGCACCGCAGATTGCCTGTCTCGAGCAAGAGTCGTGCCATCAATGCGAACAAAGTGTATTCCCTTTTCACACATAAGTTCCTAAGGGAAGTCAAATGAGGAAAGATTTAGACAAAAGATGTGCGCAAAAAATTGGTATGCAACTAGTTGCCAATGTGAACTTAAACATATGGTAAAGCAACTAAAGAAATTGAAGATGTGGATTTAACAAAAGCTGTTGTTTTTATCCAAAAATATAAAGAAGATAAAAGCATTTCAGGAAGAAGTAACCACATACAAACAAGGAATTAAAAGAAAGTGTCTGGAGCAACTACATCAATTACTATTCAAAAAAGCATAAACATATTGTAAAGCCTCATTAACATTGTAGACCTCCCATAAACAACATCGTCGGTTATCTATAAGTTGCACCTTACAGTGTAGTGAACATTGTCCAATTTGAGGTATTTGTAACCAAAAACTTCAAACGAGCAAAAAGTTCGAATAAAGAAAGAGCAACTTTTCAGCAACAAAATTTTCCTAGAAGAAAGTAAAGAGAATCTCACTTGTAATCCATCAAGAACTTTATGATGATGAGCAAAAATGATCATCTTCTGGGAACCCGTCTTCAAATCCAAGTCCATCAAACCATCTGATTCAGATATAATTGGATGAATAGAAAACCATTCACGAAAACCAGATAGCTTTGCAATACCCAGTTCACGAAAGGAGAGTTTCCCAGTTCCGTAATCTCTACCATCTGAAAAATTGTGGAAAAATAAGTCAATGAAAAAAAAGATGGGAAGTCCAAACAGAAGCTGAAATGGTGTTCTTTCACAGAGTCTTTCATCCCTTCCGCATCTTCCTTCCAAAACACCAACAAAGTAATAAACATTCAAGAAATACGAAACTCAAAACTACTCTCAATAATAATAATAATAATAATATATGAACAACAGAATTGAATTCATTACTATTAGTATGTAGACAAGAATGTAATTCTTAATTTAGAAAGGATAAAAAGTATATCTATCGAGCTATATCTTAAACTATGCAACCTAGGAGACCTATTACAAATAAGGAAAGAACAACAAGAATAAAGACCAGATATTGGCAACTAATATTTATACATAAATATTTATAAATACTAAATAGTAAAATGCCAACAATAACATAGAGGATGAGATAGTGGAAAATTAAAACAAATGTGATTGAAAATAGAGAATAGTTAAAAACATTAGATTGTCTTGTTGTCATAGACTAATATACATACACCAAAGTAGTATGCCTAAAGATATCACATGCAGCAAAAAGACTACAAACAACAGATAAAATATATATTCATGCTTACCATCTGTTTCCTCTTCCCCCAAAATATCGTGAGTGTTGTTCTCAGCAGCATTTCTATCATGGTCACAATTGATCACCTCCCTAGTAGCTGCCTTTGCTCCAACTATATCAGAACTTTTCAACAACAATCTTATGATCTGCCTGCGTTTCGGTGGTAGTTGAGCCAACACATGGACTTTCAAACGTCTTATCTACAATAGAAACAGTAAAAATTAACTAATCAAGAGAGGCACAACAATTCCAAAGCAAGGCACGAAACAAAGCAACAACCATTGTTCTTAAGCACAATGGGCATGAAAGCACAATTACTTTGTAGGATTTAAGCATGAAGAACGCGCAAAAATAAAAATGAAAAATTTTGTATATTAAAAGATATGGTATAATGAGATATGAAAAATTAAAGAAAAGTTTTAGGCAACAAATTTCCTATTTCTTCAAAATTTATAACTATTAAAACTTATTGAGGGTGTCTGAAATTATGGCCCACCTTTTAAAACAACACACACACAAGCAAAAGACTCTAAGTTGCATCAAATTGTCTGAGAAAATGGAAATGAAAATAACAGAACTTTCCCATAGATTAAGGAAAAATTCTTAGTGCAGACCAGAGACAAAAAGGTCTTTAACCGAGAAAGACAACCTATTTGCAGTCACTGATTAAAAAATCTTATTACGTTATGAATTATTTATCTAATCCCAATAATATTTTTGAGAGAAAATATTGCTCCAGCAATATGACAAATTTCTGTCTCTCAGGCACAACAAGAAACTCAATTTTGCAAATCAACACTGTCCAGTGTCCTTAAACATAAGTAATAGAGAGAATGAGCGCACACCATAACAGTTTGCTTGAGTAGCACATTCAACTCATCTAATCGAATGCCTTTCGAGAAGTCCTGCAGCAGAAATTTCCATCTAAGCTTAAACTTTGTAGCCTTAAAATGAAACATAAAATTTAATTGAAAATAAAAGCCAGCACAAGGTTGAAATATTAAGCTATTAGATAACATGGGGTTAAATCTCAAAACCAATTGGCAGTAAAGTAGTAGCTCATGTACTTTATAAACAATGTGAGGTCTCTTCATTTTTAATATATAGGATTCTCAACATGCCCCCTCAAGATGGTGCCTTTTTTAATTCACCATTCTTGGATTGAACCTAATTTTATTTTATTTTTTTGACCGAATGCCTAAACAGACATTCATGGGCTCCAATATCATGTGAGATTACATATGATTCCATCTTAAAATCAATTGGCAATGGGAATTATGGGAGGAGTTGTCTATGTATCTTATAAACATTGTGCGGTCCCTTGATTTTTTCAATGTCGAATTCTCAACAAAAACATTCATGATAGTCGATCTTCTTGCATTATCCAAAAAAGATACAACCATTTTAGTTTATTCTTTCTTTTCTATCCTTCTTTTCCTCTTCATTCACAATTTTTTAGACAACACCACATTCGGATTCAAAACTTTGAGAATTAGGAAGATAGAATGCTCTTCAACAAGAATTCCAAGTCAAACTAGTACCTTAAAAGTTTTCCCATGAGAAGTAGAGACAAATTTGACAGCGCAGTAAGTTTTTGCAAACTCATACTTGGTCTTTCCAAGCAAACCAGGCCTACAACAAATACACAATTGAGCAAATGAACTTCTGAAAGAATAGATCACTAGAAATAGAATAAGTCATCCAATTCAGATCTAAGAAGTAAAGGTTGAAGAGAACTTGCCATAGCATGTCTATCTGATGAAAAATGTCATATGGCCTAATATCACCTAGGAAAATTTAAAGTGAGATGTTATAATGAATAGAAATTAAAATGAAAAATACAAGATATAATACGATAGACATGTCTTCAGTGAGAAAAGACAGCATTTTCAAAAAACCATAAAAGAATTAAAGCAACAATGCAACCTTGATAAAGAAGGAGTTCCAGATAGAAGAATAATATGCTGGACCTTTGTTGCTAAATCAAGAACAGCCTTTATCTGTGCAAAAACACGAGAGGTTACAACACATTTTCTTATGCAAGCTTATAAATCTTGTTTCTTAAACTAAAAACCAGGGTATATGATGAATGAAAATGCAGAAAAGGAAGAGATTCCAGTCAAACAAATAGTGCCTATAGAATAGTTATCAAATAAAATTTTAAAAAATTATTTTAAAAAAAATAATAAAAGAAAGCTGAGGTCGAAGGCCAAAAAGCTACATGAAATCTAATAAGGGATCATACAATGCAATGATCCCTTTCCAACCCTCTAAAAACTCTATTATTTTTTTCTCTCCAAAGATTCCATATGATAGCACACACCCCAACAAGTCACAAGAAACAGTCCTTCTCATGAAAAGGAGGATGGAGGAGGAACTCTTCAATATAACACTAATATCCCTTTGACAGGCAAGCACAAAACCGTACATCTGGAAGTAAAATTAATAAGAATATGCCATCGTTTCATTGAAAAATACCTCTTTAGTCCCATTATATGTTAGTTTGTTAGTTTGTTGCAAGTGATCACTTCAAAATAAACCAACTAATAATAGAAAGAAATTTCTATGAAGTGAAAGAAGAAGATAGCATCCAACTAAAAGCCTAAAAATATACTGAATATGGTATGAATGTTTACCTCTTCTGGTTCAGATGACTTCTTGGCACATCTTACGTGATGAGATTCATCAACAATCAATAAAGACCACTTTTGTTGAAGAATACTCTTACGTAAACGATGAAGCATCGTATATGATATAACCACAACTTTAGGGAATTTTGATAAATGGTAAGGATTGTCCAGATGACCAAAAACTGGAAAAACAAATAAGAGAATCAATGGTACGATGACATTATAATTTTGTCTTTTTTTATAAGAAACGTGAAACTTTTTGTTCAAAATGAATGGATCATAAAAAAAAAAATGTTAGGGAGATAACACATTGCCTCCAAAAAGGAGGGAAATGCAATGCATTCCACCAATCTAAATTAGTTGTTAATGGTGCAGTAGAAAGTAGAAAGTAGGAAGGTAAAAAAAAAGAAAAAAAAAACCAGTGTAAGGCAACCTAACTAGGTCGTATGCTTGACAGTCTCCAGAAAACTACAGAAGCCACAAGAGTAATGGTCTGATAGACAATCCCAAACTATAAATTAAATTGTTACGTAAATAAATGGTACCCGAAATTGAATTCAATCTAATGTCTCAGGAATTATAGCTAGAGAGAGTAACCAATATATCTCTTAACATGCAATGATGGTAATCGTCTTATACATATCTACAAGTACAACCATGGATCTCTCTTAAAAGTTTAAAAATCATCAAACCATATTTTATATAATGATATAGCTCATTTTGTTATTTTATATTATATCAATAATGATCAATTGAACATTTTAAATTAAACAAGAGGGAGTATCGACGAACAAACTTCTCTAGCTTGACAAGATTAGTACATGTTCTGTTAGAACAAAGGGCGTCAAATTTATTTAAAAGAAGAAGAAAGAAAAAAAAAATACATGAGTACAATACCAAGATGAATATCAGAAGGCAAACAAAATGGAAGCCAACGCTCTAGTTCTTCTGCCCAAGAAAAACGTAAAACAGCAGGGCAAACAACAAGAATTGAACCCTCTTCATCCATGAAGCAGCTAGCAATTGCAATAGCCTGAAGACAATCAAGCATTCAGAGGTCATATATCTACCTTTGTGATAGCATAGACGGTAGATGTACAAGATGCTTCCTTGCTTGATATCAAAATTTCTAAAATATATAGATGGGCTCCATAAGTAAACAAAATTGATATCATAATTAGGCTATATACTACACACAGTTGTGAGTGTTAATGCAAATAATTACAGCAAGAATGTAAAAGGATGTATGTGAGCACCAAGAGTAAACAAGGAAGACGTGTTAGGCCTTCCCTCGAAATTACTTTCAAAGTTGTTTTAGAAAATTTATATATACACTTTTAAATTCATGCGTCTTGGAGCCAGCTTACATGTACGTCAACTATTCTCACAGGACAATTGTCTAACCCTATTACATTTGATTATCAAGGTAACTAATAGGATATGAAATAAGTAGGTGGCTACTTCGGCTCGAACTCATTCCTGAAAATTTATATCATTCACTAAAAACATTTCTTTCTTAAGGAAAGGAAATAATTCAATAAACAGGAAAAGGTAGTCGTTTAATTAACTGGAGAACAGTTTTAGAAGTTTCAAGGCTAAAACAATAATCTCCCACCCCACCCACCCAAAAAAATAAAGAAATAAACCCTTATTTCCATTTGACTTCTACAAATTAACCAAGAAAGAAGCACTTTGTCACAACACCATCCCAAAAGGCGATGCTTGGTTAGTGGTTCATGAAATAGCATAATTTCTTTTAGTGGTTCACACATGCACACATAACATACAACACAAAACACATGCACGTGCTCGTGCACATGCACAACCACAAAATTTGAGAGCTAGCACACGCTAACCACAAAACCAAAAACTTTGAGAGCACACACTAACTGCACAAACTTTGAGAGCTAAGCACACACTAACCGCATACCAACACACTAAACCAGAAACTTTGAGACCTAGCATACACAACCAAAATCCACTCACTCAATTCCAATGCCTATAACTTCCAACGAAACCAGAACCACCGACTTTCCACGACCTACTATACCCTGCAAAAATTAATTCAAAGGAATTTGACTCTTCAAAGCCCATATGATTTCTGCAACTTTCATCTAACTCTTTTCTCAACAAACCATCATCCTCAAACGATGAACCGAGACCTTCAAGCATTTGGAACAAGCAAGCCAAACAACATAAACTTGCTCAACAGCACCCACACTAAATACTTAAGTGAGACTACTTAATAATATTTCATTAAATAAAATGTGAATGTGAATGACTCAATTGGAAACCAGGGACTCATTCTAAAGCAAAGAAGAACTCTCAAGTCTCAACAAGTAGAATTATGTGATAGAACAAAGGAGACGGCAGTAGCACCCGACTAGAACTTATAGAAAAAGACAGATCTGCCAATGAGAAACGCAGAAGTTCATTTATATATAATTTAGTACCTGCAGTGTTTTCCCAAGACCCATTTCATCAGCTATCAAACATCGGCCACCCCTCTGCAAGCCAAATCTTACACCATCAAGTTGGAAAGGTAAGAGTCTATTCAGTAACCGATCCGGTAATTTCTTCATTAATTCATCGACCTTCTCATCTGACAGATGCTCTGGCCTACATGGCATCCATCGCCCTAAACTAAACAAATGTGAAAGTCTCTCGACCACGTTAAATGTTGTCCATGGTATCTCTTCAACATCAATGTCCTTGAAGTTCTTTAAACATTTCAAAATAGAACAATAATCCCTCAGCTTATAAACACAAGCCTTTCCTCCGCCTATAATTTGTGTGTAGTGAGAATGTGTGACCTGAAAAAATAACAAACGGTCGTCACAATTATAAAGCTACTAGAAATCGACGTTCTAAACACAGATTGGTCAAAGACATGATGCAAGTAACTCGGAATTCAGACATTGTCAGAGAGAGAGAGACGACGCCCGGAATCCAAATGATGTCAAACGGCAAATTTCAAGTTTTCAAATGTGATCCTTAAGGTGTGCAGTGAAACTGGTAAAACCAGATAAGCCACGCGATCAAGTAAACCAAAAAAAATATCCCAGCGAGCTAGGCAAATGCAGAAGGAATAAAAAGTAAACCTACAACAAATCACAAGCTCCCCCGTTCAGACGCACAAAACAAATCCAAACGGTACCATGTTTTCTCACTGATTTCTTATCTTCGAGACGCGCAAAACAAAGACAGTGATAAGAAAATTCCAAAAATTCATACATTAGATAAACAGTCGCTCAATATCCTGAAGCAATCCTCCTCTCCCGGGTAAAAGCATCCTTCCACGACTTCCGGCGTGATCGAGAACGAGTCAGGGGAGCAAATTTCCAACCTTACTCGGAACCTTACAGGCAAATGGGTGTTGTTACCCGTTAAGCTTTTCAATGATTGGATGGTACTGGGAGCATTAAGTTCAGTGGAAAGCTTGCGACATTTAAAAAGCTTCCATGGGTCCTGGTGTTGTAGTTGGCCATTAGAAGATTCAATCAGTGCTTTGCGTTTGGCTATGGCAGCTAAACGGTTTGCTTCGGCTCGCCTTCGTTGCTCTTCAGTGATATCCATAGAGCAAGACTGAGAGTGAATTGATTTAGGGTTCGAACGAAGCCGATGGTGAAGATTAAGAATGGAGGAAACGGGATTTGAGGGACAAAAGCGCGGGCAAGCACGGACGAGCGAACGAACGAATACGAAAGAATCCGCACGCGCGTCGTTTGGCGTCTGTTATTACGCGCCGTGAGTGTTTTTTTCTTTTTTTCCTTTTCCTTGATCTTCACGGAAAAAAAAAATAATCTACCAACCATTTTAAAGAGAATGGTGTTGGATATTCAAATCACGAACTTGTTGGTCAATATTATACACTATATCAATGGCACTAGGTTTGGTTTGGCAATTTCAAAATCGTTTTGATCTTCATTAGGAAAAAGGAACATATTCTTTTTAAATAATTGGATGTATGTCAATTTAGATGTATAAATACGTCTGTTAATATTGTTTAATTGAATATGTTGTTTTTCAAACAAAATTAAATATATTGGATGGGGTGTAGGATAAAAATTTTAAAGTCTTTTTGTAATTTTTTTAGCTAATTGAGTTAACCAAAGTTGAGTTTTTTCTCCTTAACAGTATGCGGATAGGGAAAATTGAACTTTTAATTTCGAAGTCGATAGTACAAATACTATGTTAGTTGAATTATACTCATTGAGTTTTTTTTTTTTTTTTTTTTTTTTTA
>QLSR01000225.1:2979897-3039964 GCA_031780015.1 Citrullus colocynthis
GGGGGGGGGTGGGAATAATGTAATAATTCAGGCCAAAGTATGAAGCTATGGAGAGGACATGGGAGAGTGGAGAGCAAGAAGCAGCAATGAACGAAGTGCTTCTTCAAATGCATTCAACAAAGCACTCATGGGGCCAATCCGAAGACACCCTCGAATCCATAGTTCATAGTTCACTGTCCAGGAAACGAACACGATCCAGCTCAGATTATTGCAAAGATGAAAGTTTGATGAGTGGGGCTTCTTTAGAATCTTATAGGACCTTCCAAACCAAAAATTCCATTCAAGATTTAGCTCCAGATCATGATGGATCGGTGATGTTCATATTTATAAACTTGTTTTTGTTGTGCCATTTTGTTTATTTTTTGTGGACAATACTGACTGTTTAGTTTGCTGTTTCTTGGAATTGAACAAATCAGGAGGAAGAACATAACATGAAGGGGAAAACGGATGGAAGTTGCTCCACTAGACAAACTCGAACGGCTATAAATCATAATCAATCTGAAAGAGTAAGTGTCTGTTTAGAATGAGTTTTTAAATATTTAAAAAAATAATAATAAAATACTATTTTGGCCCCTTAATTTTAATTTTGATCAATTTTGGTTTTTGTACTTTCAAAATATTCATTTTGGTCTCCACATTTTCAATTTTGGTTTATTTTGGTCTTATACTCTCGAAATGTTCATTTTAGTCATTATACTTTTAACTTTGAAGTATTTTTGTCTTTGTACTTTTAAAAAGTGACCATTTAAGTTCATCGTTTTCATTTTTAAAGGATTAGAGTGGTAATTTTTTGAAAGTTTAAGGACTAAAATGAACCAACATTGAAAGTATAAGGACCGAAATGAAGATTTTGAAAATACAGAAACTAAAATAAAATAAAAAAGGCAAGAGAATAAGAACCAAAATAGTATTTAAACCGATAAAGAAAAGTAAAATAAAATTTAAAAAAATAAAAAAAAATAAATAAAAAAAAGACTGTTTTTGCACTTTAAAAAACAGTTTTTGACTTGAAATTTAGATAAGTACTTGAGGGTTTAAATCTTTTTTCCTTTTTGTAGAGACGAAGAGATCGAATAAACCAGAAGATGAAAGATCTACAAAAGTTGGTGCCTAATGGAAGTAAGGTATTAGAAACTCTTTGGAATCGTTCTCATTTGTCTTCGATAGAAGTTGGAGGGTGAAAATTCGGATCCTTTTTTCTGGATCTTTGAAGAACTTCAACATAAGTAGCATAATTCAAACTCATATAGGTTTATAAAGTAAAGTCTGAGATTAGAAATTCTCTATATTTAAATTAGATTAACATCTATCCTATATTTTACAGACTGATAGAGCTTCACTTTTGGATGACACGATTCAATACTTGAAGCAACTTCAAGCACAAGTTCAGTTCATGAGCAGCATTAGATCAGCTGTACCACAGACGGTCATGCCTCTAGGAATACAGCAGCAACTTCAAATGTCACTTCTTGCAGCTCGTATGGGACTGCTCGATGCTGCTTCGATGGCTTCCAGCTCCAGTTGCTTCCCTTGTGCTGCTACATTTCCCCCAATTCTACTGCCTTCGGCCATCATCTCAACAACAAAGCCAAAATCTAAACTTTCCACCGGCGCTTTCTTCCCTCCAACCGATCCTTTCTGCACTTTTCTAGCACAAGTAAGTTCAACACAAACTATATATACAAGCAAATCAATAAAAAAATGCAACAATTATTGAAGATCAGATTCAAGTTGCAATAGCTTTTCATGTCTTCTTTTATTTTTGTTTTTTGTATTTAAGTGCTGTTTTTTTGTTGCTGCAGTCAATGGATATGGATTTCTACAGTAAGATGGTGACATTATATTGCCAAGAAGTGAACAGGACTCCACGGCAGACAAGCAAACAGCAATCACAAAGTTTAGAAGGGATCAAGGAGGATGTGTATCAGAGCTAGCCAAAAGAAGTTCCAGCATTTGGTTGAATCCAACACAACTAGTTTTAGTTGAATAGTTAGATATGCCTCATTTCAACCAAATGTTCAAGGCTTTCTCTAGTAATTTTGGTGGATGGAAATGAAAATTTTTATTTATTTATTTATTAATTATTATTATTATTATTATTTTTTGCATTTTTCGCTTTAGAATTCCAAGAATCGCTATTCTCAAAAGTCTAGAAAAATAAGTAAAAGCATGATGCAGAAAGCTAAAATCAAATCCTTGGCATCTTATCTCTTCTTCCTGACTGTATCCCGAAAAAGAGTGACACGCAAAGACTCATAGAGGAATTTAAACGTAGAGTGGCATCTTTTATAAGACCCGACATTCCTTTACCAAAGAAGACTTCAAAAGGAATCTTAGCTCCCTAAGCTAACTTTTAGCCTTTCCCAAATGACGTACATTAAATTACTTCAAAGTTGATCTGAATGTCAATATTTCCTTCAGCTCCCTTTGGCTTTCAAACATTGATGGAACCCATTTCCTATTCTCCAAAATTTATTAGATCTTCAGAATTGAATTGGGGTTCTATAAAACATTGAAATGATTAAATGCACCATTTTGTTTGGTCATATGGTGAATGGAATGCAGTTGTTTCTTAGAGACGCCAACTAAGTATGGTGGCTTGAACCATGGCGGAGTAGTTTGGCTGCCCAATTTCAGAATTCTTTCATTTTTCACACTAGCCAATGATATCATGTTGATCTAGACAATTTGCATGATTTCCATTGAGAAACGCAAGTACTGCCAGAGAAATAGTTTTATCACATTTAACTTTTCACCAATAGTCGCGACACGAACAGAAACCTTCGGAAAAATGGTGAAAACGGTTTCTGTCTCTCACAACAATATATCTTTTATAGACAAGTGATACAACTTTGAAAAACTCATGGCAGTCCAAGCAAATTCTCAGATTTTTCACTATCCTTAGGGTGCAATCTAAAGGAGAGTTTAAGAGACCAAATGCTAAAGCAAGTTTCTCGCTATGGTACACCACCGAACGTTCTTTCTCTTCTTTCTCAATATCATATAAAGCCATGTCAGTGCGTATAACGTAACCATTTTCTTTCAATTTTTCAATCAAATTATCCAACTGCTTGTATATTGCTTCAAATTCTGGTTTTCTGTCATCTGATGCTGCGAACTCATAAACTACATTGTTTATTTCAATTGAACTGCAACCAGGGACTTTCCCAATCCCCCTGAGACTCATCATTCCTCTCAACTCCCCTACTTCAGCCCACCGTTGTTCCCTTGTATATAGATTTGACAGCAAGACATAATTCTCGCCATTGTTTGGTTCTAATTCTATAAGTCTTCTGATAGTATATTCACCCAATTTTGTATTCCCATGGACTCTGCAAGCACAAAGCAGAGCCCTCCAAATGATAGGGTCTGGCTCCATGCTCATGGATTGGATTAACTGTAGAGCTTCCTCCAACAATCCCGCTCGACCAAGTAGGTCAACCATACACCCATAATGCTCGATCTTTGGTTGCAGTCCAAATTGTTGTTTCATGCTCATGAATTGCCTGCGCCCTTCTGTGACCAGACCTTGGTGACAGCATGCACACAAGAGACCTAGAAAGGTAACCTCATCTGGCTCGAAATCTTCCATCAACATCCTAGAAAAAGCCTGCAAAGCTGCATCGCCTTGCCCATTCATGGCATATCCAGAAATCAAGACATTCCACGTATGGACATTCTTCTCCCAAATTTCTTCAAAGACCTTCTCTGCCTCATCAACAGCCCCACATTTAGCATACATATCAATAAGTGCTGTGCCCACAAACACGTTCAGTCTCAACCTATTATGATATATAAACTCATGGATCCACTTTCCCTGATTCAACGCTCCCAAATGAGCACAAGCTGATAGAACTACCACCACGGTTCTCTCACTCGGTTCAGCCCCAGCTGCCAGCATTCCTCTGAAAGCGTTGGTAGCTTCCATAAACTTTCTATTATGGGTATAACCAGTAATCAGAGCATTCCAAGTAACTGCATTTCTTTCAGGCATTTCGTCGAACAACTGAGAAGCATCGGATGTAGACAAACAAGAACAGTACATATGAATAAGAGCGGTACTTACGTAGACATCATGGATAAAACCCATCTGAATAACAGTACCATGTATCATTTTTCCAAGTTCAGTAGCACATAGCTTTGCAGTTGCTTTAAGAACACAAGGAAAAGTGGAGGAATCGGGCAGAATACTGAATTGATGCATGTGGGCAAAAATGAAGAGTGAATGTAAATGCTTATTCAAATCCAAATAACGCCTAATCATCGAGTTACACAGCTGAGAATCAATAGAACCACGAAACTTGGGGAAAATACGAGCAATAGATTCGAACCCATTATGCGAAACAGAGTCGTCTATGAGTTTCGTGAGGAAATACCCGCGCCTCCGCACGCCATCGGCTTCCTCATGGAGGGCGTCCTCGTAATCAGGAATCTTTCTCTCGTTAGTTCTCTGAGAAGGAAGATCCATCGCTTGGGTATGTACAAATTTCGACATTTCTGATTCTAGAAAAACCGAGTTCGAGATTGTACAAATTTGTTGGAGCCGAGACCTTTGAATTATTCTATATGAGAAAGACAGAAGCCGGAAATACATTTCCATGGACGGACTGGATTAGACTCAGCAGTTAGCAGTTTACAATTCCTTAAACATCTGAAGCCGGCGGCCAGGCGAAGCCGATGGTTTCCTCATTAGCCGTAACAATAAGGTCAGGTCATAGAGTCATACTTCTATGGGAAAATACAAAAATCTTACCGAACTTATTTATAATAGAAAACATGTATTTGTATCTATCTGGTTAAATGGATAGATGTCTATTTAGGTCTATATATTCTATCCTAAAATTTTACTATATTTGTAATTATTTTCAACTGTTTTCTATTTTTGAAAATATCACAAATCTTTAAATAAATTTATTAATTATGAAATACTAAAATAACCAAAAATACATAGAGATAATTTGAGCGGCTTCTTTTTATTTTATTTTAACTTTTTTTAGAAAATATCCATTTATATTCCTAAATTTCGAACTAATAATTGTATTAACTAAACATTTGTTATGTATGTGTATCAATTTGCACTTCTATTATGTTTCAGTTGAAAAAAACTCATGTGAAACTCATAATTGTATCAATTAAAGTCCTAAACTTTCATAAATGAATAAATTTAGATTCTTAGACAAAAATGTTTTTGAAAAACGTCCATGCATTTACTCTAATCGTTCATTTTGTAAAACCGACATTTGAAGAAGTCTACACAAGTTTAAGAATCAATATATAGATGATTTTCAAATATAATCATAATGAATGGCCTAAATTGAGTGGCTTATGAAAATTTAGTAGTTTAATTGACTTAACTTATAAGTTTCACACAATATTGGATGAATAAAATTTGGATGAGAATGTAAATTGATACAATTATGAATGTTCAAGGTCTACAATTATATGAAAGTATAAATTGATATTTGTTCCTTTTTTTTTATTTTTTTTTACAATATATGGGGTGGGGGAATCAAACCTCTCACTTCGAGGTTCATAGTACAAGAACTAAGCTATGCTCATTTTGGTCTTTTTTTTTTTTTTTTTTTAAGTTTTATATAAAAGAGATAACATATAATATATAAAAATGTATATCATAAGGTATGAGGTTTGAATCTTCCATACTCCCAACCTTAAATGCATGACATGAGTCATATAGTGTTAAAAAAAAATGTGTAAATGACACGAATTCTATTTATAAAAATATATCATTTTATCCGAATCTTAACACCACAACCATTTATGTTAGAAAATTATAATATATCTTTCGCTTTTTACCACACAAAAAGAAGTAATAAACTTTAAATTCTGGATGAGTTCTTCATATATCAATAAATATCATCGATACTAAGAGATTGAATCATCTCATTAGTCGTTTAATATATGTAATATAGCATTTTTCCACCTGTAAAACATGGAATTACTAGCTTATATATCATCATTACAAGATTATTCCATAACAAATGATGGCAAAAATGATTACTTTGGAGAATATAGAAAAGGATGTACATAAGTTGCAAAGCATATTGCAAATTGACAAGTAGCTATCCTAGCATGCAAAGTAGCAAAAGTGCTCAACTAAATCCACAAAACTCCAATACTAGTTGGAAATTTGTTTTGCAATTGGGGGTTGGGGACCCATGATTAAGATTGCATATCAAAAGAATTGGGCAAGCCAGATTTTGAGAGCCACAAGTAATGACTTCAACTTCATGTAATGTTTAGTGCCTTTTCTTCAACTTTTTCTTAGTTCAACCATTAGTTTGATTTGGATTAAACTCGTAAATTCAACAACTTTCTTTTAATGATTTTTATGGATAAAATTATAGCAACCAAACCAATTTGAAGCATATAGTGAATAAATCATTCATAAAAATAAATAAATAAATAAAATGTTAAAAGATTGTTTTGATCTCTTGTAAATGTCCAAATTTAATACATTTGCTTTTTAATAAATATTAAAATGAGTTATTTAAAGATAATTTTTATTGAAACTTTGTTAAATAATAACCATGAAGGAAAAGACATACTCATACAAATATATTTTAAAAAATCACAGACGGAAGACTACTAAAGGGAAAAAAGTTTAGCAAGACACTAACAATAAAAGATTATTTTTTAGATTTATTGAAAATACGATAAACTAAAAGTAAAACCAAACACATTGTAGAATATACATCAATTAAAATGGCATTTTAAAGAAAATAAAACTAAATAACTTTTGTTGGTTATTTAAAAAAATAGTTGATAGCTGTTTGTGTCGCTCTCTTTTATTTAAACAAAAAGCAATTGATGACAATTATATTGTTGAAAGGAATAGTTATGGAATGTTGTTTTTTTTAATAGAAAAAAAAAACTTTAAAATTTATTTCATTTTAGTTATTCAAAATTTACATTTTAATTTTAAACATTGAAAAACTATGGTCCTATATGATATATCTTCATTCGATAGAAGTTTAAATTATGTATTGTTGGGTTTTATGTTCTAAAACTCATAGTTTATAAATACCAAATATATTTTTATCATTCAATAAAGTTGTTTTTGAAATTTATAATCAATAAGTAGTTATTGATTCTATAAAATGTTCTTACTAAATCTAAATCCAATCATCAAAGGATCCTAGACTATTACATATGACTCAAACTTTATGTAGAGACATAAAATTGGATCAAGTTTTAAGTTAACAGTCTAAATGGTCTATAATATATGAATAAAGTTGGGCGCCTTATTTTGGGGACATTATGGATGTGGCTCACTTTGTAACTAGTACAAACGAAGTGATCCTAATTCGTTCATCTAAAGACATGTGAGTAGGGGCGTCCTTTGCAAAGAGTTTGCATAAGACCGGACCATGAAATAGTCACTTTTACTTTATAACACCGTTTACTGTCTAAAACTGACTATCTCCACTTTGATGGCCTAGGCAACTCGATCTTAATCCTGAGCTAACTATGAACTTCTGTTTACTCGGGATTATCCTTAGATCTGCATTGGTGAGAGCAGCTCAACAACCCTAACTCAATATGTCTTTCATTTCAAGGATAAGACCAAGTAGATAACTAGGGACATAGGGTGTAAAAAGGAATTCACTCCTACCCTCTTTTAGGTTAGTAGAGAGGTTGTTCTCTTAAGTGCTGAATCCAGGTTTTGAACAATAAGCGCCACTCTCTCAAATAGGGTTTGAGAGGACTTTTGATTTGGAAGTTAGACTACAAATCATTGTTCATTAGAGGATCAATGGAACTTAAGGAATAAGAGGTAATCACAGGGGTAAAACGGTAATTTTGACCTAGCTGTAATTATGAACAACCTGTGAAGGCTCGACTTACCAATCATGGTTATATCAAATTGACATAATATATCTACAGTGAGGAGAGTGCAGCTACGGGTTTTAATGGAGTGACCCGGTAGTTAACGAATGTTGGTTAACTAGGTTAAAGAGTTTAACCGGTTAATCTCGGATCGTTGGAGCTCATGATCTGTAGGTCCATAAGGTCCTCTGGCTAGTTCATATAATAATAAACTTGGAATAAATAGAAGGAAAAATTCGAATCATTCAAATTAGGTTAATCATATGATATATCATTAAGTAATTGATATATGATATCAAATGAGAGCTGGTCAAAAAATATTTAAATGGGATTTAAATATTAAAATTATGAATGCGGATCCATAATCAGAGACACGGATGTAGTCAAACAGTCGATTTTCGGAAGAAGTCAAATAGTTAATTTTGACCCGAGCAAGTTAAAGAGTTGTTTTAGTCAAACTTTCTAGAAAGGTTGACAATGAGATTAAATTAATGTTTCTTACCAAATTAGTGGAAAAATCCACTAACTTGATGAGTGGAACATTTAATTAATCTCAAAATTCTACACTTTGACACATAATCCTTAGCATGCATTAGTGGAATGTGTATTGTCAACTTTTGGTGAACTTAGACATGCAAAATGTTGCATGCAATTTGCTTTTTTTTTTTTTTTAAAGAATGTCTTTATTCATTTTTTTCTTCTTGAAAAATCTTGAAAAATTTGAAGTTTTTGAGAAACTAAAATTTTCTTCTCTAAAGAGTCCCACCACTCTATTTCAAACCTTTGAGAATAGCTAAAAAGACCTCTTGGTGGTCCAAGTGGGAGCAATTTCAAGAAAGGAAGAAAAACTACAAAGGTATATAATTTCTTTCCTTCTTCTCTAATTCATTTTGTATGATAATGCATGTTTAATCCTAGGTTGTTATATGCATCTAGATTGTTATTTTAATCCTCTTTCGTTTCCGTTGCGCATATATGTATGAGATCCTTTCATGTATAACTAATGCGTGGTTTAAAATATATGCTAGTTTGTTATCTACTTTCTAATAACATTTAAGAAAAACAAGTCCAATTTTAAAAATTAAAAAAAAATAGTTTAAAAAAAATTGATTTTATTTTTAGGATTTGATTAACAACTTTAGTATTTATTTGACGATAATGAAACACAAAATTACAAAATTGAGAAAAAAAAAAAAAAACAAGCATAAGTTTTAAAACTTAAAACAAAGAATGAAATCATCATCATAATAACAGAGTAACTTAGAATTATGGTTAAAATACTTTTTGGTCGTATACTTTTATATTTGTTTAGTTTTAGTTAATTTATTATTAAACAACTTAAATTTTTAATAAACTTTTAATTTTAACCTCTCAAAATTAATATTTATTGAAATTGACTAAATAATAATAATAGTTTTTATGCCATAAAATATAATATGTGATTGTTTTTTTCTTCAAAATTCAAAATGAAAATGCTCATAAATAATTAAACGTTTTTGAAAAAATTAATAATAAATTTTGATATTAAAATTAAAATTTCTTAAAAGTAACCTAAAATTAAACATATTGAACAAACTTTAAAATATCGGATCTAAATAATATTTTAACTAGAATTATTTATAGGAAATTGAAAACGAGAAAATTACAAAAGGACCGCTATGCCATATCAATAGGAAGCAAAAACGAGTACAAAATCAGAAAAATAGCAGAGAAAAGACGAAAGAGAAGGGGCGCGAAGTTCATGGCAGCGCGCGAGAGAAAGCCGCGACAGGGTACTTGTTAGCATTTTTGACGAGCTTTGAGAGAGCGGCATGTCCGAGATCAAGGCCGCACACATCGGCGAGACGCACCAAATAGAGCAACACATCCGATACTTCTTCTTCTAAATGCTCTCTCTCCGCCGCGCTCCAGTTCGGCAGCCCCCTTTCCACCTCTCCCTTCCACTGGAATATCTCCGATAGCTCTCCGACTTCACCAACCTGCAACCAATTGCAATTCTATCAACAACAACAACAGCAGCAGCATGTAAGATTGAGTTATTCGTATCCTTTACTGATTATTGTTTGTTTTTAGGTCGAAACTGGAGATTGAGTAGTTAATTTCAATGTGTTTTTTGTTCTCGATTGATTACAAGTGCTAGGAGCAGGTTTCTAGGGCTGTGGTATTGTTCCCATCCTCGAACTCGAGCGAACTCTGCGAGCCTGTCTCTCAGTTCCTGCAGTGAGACGTCTTTAGAGGTTTTCTCAGGTTCGTAAGAACGACTCTCCATATCTCTGTGATCTGTTTTTATCTGCTAGGTGCTTGTGGTTGTGATCTCTGAGTTAGGTTGGGCCATAAATTTATAGAAGTCAGTTTAGGGAGAGAGAATGAGATAGAGACAGAGGGAATTTGATGATGATAGTGGGACGTGCACTTGAGGTGTTTGATAAAAAGATAAAACAGTAATTAAGGCATGTGAAGTGTGGGAAAGCTTGTCTCCATCTTTCCATTCATCACTTCAAAGTTCAAATCACCTATCTGCTGCTGCACCTCATGCCATGCCATGTCTCTCCACTTCTCTACACCACAAAAATACTTCCCCTCTTCTTTCAATCTTTTGAACTTGAAGCTTGTGTGACTTTTGGATCCCTGATCCTAGTTCAATCATGTGTCTGGTCTGTATTAGTCGGGTTAACTTTGGGCTATATATATATTGATAACGTGTAGGTAGGAGAATCGAACATATGACGTCGATAGTATAAGTCTTATGTCCATTGAACCGTGGTCATTTTGGCAACTTTAGGCTATATTTTGGAGTACTTTTAAGCGTCAAAATTAACCATGTTCATACAGGAAAAAAAAAAATCGACTTCATCTTAGACTACATCTATCTTTTTGCAGCCCACCTAGTTATCCAATCACAATTTGTCGTGCATGTGACAAACACTTTTTTTTTTCTTTTACTTGGATATTTTTTTAAAAAATTTTACTATGTGATTAGAGTGTTCTGCAAAAAGATGTATACAGTTTAAAATACACTCAAATATTACTGAGTTGAAAATGAGCAACAATTAGTTGTTAGTTGAGTTAGTATCAATTGTTTGAAGCCTAGTACAACCACGGTAAAAGAAAATATGTTTCTTCACATGCATTATGTGATTGAATCACAAAGTTGGATTGTAACCCAACTAGTATACAAGCAATTAGTATTACTTGTTAAAGATAGTTTGAAGTGATTAGTATAAAAACACTTGGAGAATAGTATTATCAGCCAAGTGTTTGATTGATAATATTTTATAATACTTTTAAACTCGAAAAGAGCGTTTAGGCCCCTAATTTGCTTTGGGCGGGGTGGATTAGTGTAGTCCACTCAATATTTGAGCCTTCTATTATAATAGTAGAAGTTCCCAATTATTGCAACCTACAATTAGGCTATAGTAAAACTATTTGAAAATCCTCATTGTCTACCATGTTTACTATTTTGAAACCATCATCTCTCCTCTTCAGACTAAAATAGTTTGCATTCTAAACATAGATTATTATAACCCATAGATTATAATAACGATTAACTATAGCAATCATCTTAATGTCCCAAACAATTCCTAAATATTCGTTTAGAAAAATGTTTTTTCTTCCTTGTGTCTCTTTGGGTTTCTTACAAGTTAGAAATGAGATGCACAATTAATTATACGTTGTTTGAACTCCATTGCTTATTTAATTCAAAGAGTCGTGAGCCCCACGACCAAAAGCCATCAATTTTATATCTTATTAACTTTTTATACATGGGTTCCAAGAGTTCACAATTTTTCAAATTTCACAGCTTTTTGGAGTTTACAACTATACTTCTTATCTTAAATGCTCACTTAAAGATATTTAAGAATGGTAACCATATTTATTTATTGTTAAGCGATGGTTGGTGAATTTTAGGAAGACGAATGAAAGTATTTAAATTCCAACGATTACTTAAATTTTGGTTCAATACAACACTACAACCCTTATGATTGAATATCACTAAAGTTGAACCCATGTTAATCAACTTCACAAACAATATATGGAGAAATTGAAAGGAATCGATGTGGAAGTGGAGACTGAAGTGAGGGAAATTGGAGGCGGAGGCACGTTGTACAAATCCCGGAAATTGCGATGGAAGTCTGTGGAACTTTATGAAAAATCTCGAAGTTTGCAAGGGGGAAAGCAGACAAATTCAGTTGAGAAAAGTATTTGCTTTCATCTTCCCTTTCCCCAGCCACCTAAACATCCGTTCCTTTCTTTCAATTCATCATCCTCTCTCTCTCCAACCACCGCCTCTTAGTTAGAAGCTTCATTTTTTTTTTTTTTTTAAGAGTACCTAAAAAGCATTAATTTCATTTCACAACTTATTAATTTTTTACACTGTAAATGGCACAATTAAATAACTCTCCATATTTAACAATTTTATTTCTCGCTCCTTAGAGTTTCAAAAAATTAGATCAATTCATGAAATAATATTAGTTATTAAGACATCTATAAGTTTATTTTCTAAATTTTTGTTCAAGTGACTGTGGAAAGTATTTAACAAGTCTGATAAATTATTGAACTTTGAGAAATTATCTTAAATGAAAAAATGGTTAAAAATATTTACAACTAGTAGCAAAATACAAAATCTATCTGCGATAGACTGTGATAGATCGCAATAGACTATTATTTGTGTTTAGATCGACAGTGAAATTTTGCTATATTTATAAATATTTTGATTCTTTTTTGCTATATTTGAAGAGCCCTCGAACTTTAAAAGTTTCAAAATGGTTTAGACCTTCACTTAGTTTCAGGGAAGGATTAGATTATCCACGCTCAAGTTCCAAATTCTTGAACTTTTAGGTCTAATACGTTTTTAACCTTTTAGACATTTTCTAAGATTTATAAATCTATTAGACACAAGTTGATTGGTATCTTACTTTTTATTTTCATGTCTCATAAATTTATAGATTTTTTTTTCTAAATAAACATCATAGCATAGCTAACTGTCGTTGGTAGTCTAATAAGTGATGCTAATTCACTAAAAAAAAAAAAAAAAAAAAAAAGAAAAGAAAAAAAGTCATAATGATAATTCTATAAAAGAGATTAGGAAGTTACTGAAAAGGAGAAGATGGTGGAGGGCTTTCTGCTCACCTCATGAAGCGGAGACAAAGCTGCTCGCTAGCTGAGCGCCCCTAGGCCATGAAAGCTATTCAAATAGCTTGGTTTAAAATATCTGATTTAGACTTCCCTTAAAAAATTGCTTAGTAAAAAAAAAAAATTAAAAGTAACTCATACTATACTATAACAAAGTTGCTTAAACATGTGAAGAAAGGAGAACATATTTAAAGTTGATGATTGCAATGCAGAAAAGGAAAGTTGAGAGAAAAATGGTACAAATAATGTATATGAAATTGGGCAGCCAATTATTGCTTCTAGGTGCTGTGGGGTTCTTTCTTTTGATTGAAAATTAGTTGCACCAGACACTTATATTCATGATTTTTCCATTTAATCACTCTTTAGTCTTTACTTTTCCTAATTTCTCTCCCGCTGTCTCTCTCTACCTCTTTTTTCTCTTCAGCTTAGACTATATCCATATAAGGAAAGACCAAGCAATGTTCATAAAATGTTATTTGCCCATCTTAACTCCTACTTACCAATTGCTATAAAAGCTTTGTTTTGATATGGACATCTTTTTCATCCCCCCAATTCTGAAAGAAGAAAAGAAAATGGCAAATGATAACGATATACAAGAAAAGTACTTTTGATTAATTTACTCCTATGTCCCTTTTTTCTTCTCAATATCTTATTTTACTTTTGTTCTTTTGTAATTTTACACATCTTACAACGCTATTTTTTTCATTAAAAAAAACTGAAAACTTGTTTGTTACTCATGTTTGGTTAAGTTATAAACTTTTAAGCTTGTATTAAAAGGGTATTGGATTTTGAAAATATTATAATATTTTCAATCTTGTATCTAATAAGTTTTTTAAATTAAAAATTTTCTAATAAATTTTCAAATTTTTAGTTTTGTGTCTAATAATTTAAGACATATTTGAATTTTGTAAAAATTAACTCATATATTATATGTAAAATTAAATTTTATGTTTACAGAGATTTTAAATTTTAAATTTTGTATTTAGTACATTTATGAGCTCAAACGAAAAAAAAAAAGTCCAAGAACCTATTAGATACGAAATAAAAAATTTGAGGACTTATTAAATACAAAACTATAAATTTAAGAACCTTTAAATGCTTTTTTTTTTAATGTTTAGAAAGCAAATAGATACACGTTTGAGAGTTTAGAAACCAAATTAAAAAAATATGAATTGTGGAGATTAAACTTGTAATTTAATAACACTAATAAAAAATCTTCCTCAATTTTTTTAATCGAGAGTTGCGTGTCTTATTTATTTAAGTAAATTAATTTACTACTTTAATATATATTTATATAATTGTAAATATTAAACTTAAGATTAAGAAAAAGGAAAGTAATGACTAAAACAAACCGATGGAGGGAGAAAAAAAAAAAAGGAAAGAAAGAAAGAAAAACGTCCTTGTTGCATTCTGTCATTCCATAATAAGTAACCTTTTTTATTTTTGGTTTCTTTTTCCAACTTTAGTGTGTGTATATTATTTTCCTTTTTCTTTTTAGTCACATCCCAATCAAGATTCAACATGGTAATAATTTACATTTTCCCCACTAGGTCTTTAGTGAAAAAATAAAATAAAATAGATTCGATTCTCTATGAGAACAATTAATCTACAAAAGAATGTTATCATAGAAATTAAAGTAACACATGCAAACTAAAGAATTATATCGAGAGACAATAACAAAATAAGCCACTCAACTTAAGGAGAAAGAAAAAAAAAAGTGTACTCTTCAACCATCCTTCTTGCAAGAGAATGAGCTAGAAAATGATGGAAACGCTTCACATGAAAGTAGAAAAATATTCAATTCAAGCGCAATAACTTTAATCTCCTCAATGAAAAGGAATACCTCTAAGAGTTCTAAAAGACTTATTATTAAGGAGGTAAACGACCTCTTGGCAATCAGACTCTATCGTGATGTTTGTAGCACTGGTAGAGAGAGTGCTATTCAATCCTTCACGGATAGGCATTGCTTCAACAACCTTGATCTCATAGCATCAAGGGATGAGTGATGACCTTGAAACCAACTATTCGAACACAACCAGAATAATCTCGAACCACCAAACCCAACACTCTAACTTGTTTTAAAGGACTCTTTGTTGCGACAATGTTAAGCTTCCACACATTCCTCGAAGGAGGGAACCGACCAAGCATGCCATGTCGTTAGGTCGAAGGTTGAGCCTCAACGATTACATTTGCACCAGACTCCTTGCTAGAAAACACCTCCTGAACAGGTGTTTTTCGATCAAAGTACTTATAGTGTCAGTGTCAATAGGAATTCTTTGAAACAATAGTTTATTTTTGGCCTCCTAAATCTATCCCGCAATAACCACGGTTTTGGCCAGATCTTGAGAAGAACCCCTTTCAATGAGCTAGAATCAATGACCCACCCGGATTGCTTCATTGCGTCCTGTCATCACAAAAGAAAACAAGGCTAAACATCTTTCATTACCTGACATTTCCATATAATACGGGATGATGTCCCAATATCTGACTTGCACCAAACACACAAGAGATCAACTTGAACAAGTTCCTTGGATAGGTTAGACTAATAATGGATAAGATCCTGGATAATTTTCCAGCAACAAAACTTAACTTTATAAGGGGCTTTGGCCTTCCAAAAGGCTTTCCACATCTGCTTAGAAAAGTTTCTATTGGAAGTGCTGACATCATGTAGACTAGCCAATTCCAAGCCTAAATAGTAAGCATTTTAACGGAAAAAAGTCTCTTTTTATCCAAATTCCAAACGATCTCATTATCATGTTGGTTCTGGAAAAACGAGGTATTGATATTCCCTACTACCAATAGAATTGGGTGATATTTGTAAGAAATATTTAAGTTGGCCAGAATTGTTCTACATAGTTTTGATCCTTTGAAATAACTTAAATGATGAACGTATTGAAGTTATACATATTCCTAATATTTTTTAGGAAAAATGTATTTTTATTTTTGAGGTTTAAGATTGATGTATTTTTGTCTGTGAAGTTTTCAAAATGATTGTAAATGGTCTTTGATTTAGTGGTTATCTTTTTTGCTAATCTGGATTGATTGGCATATTAAATGATTATTTGACAAATAAATTTAAAAACTAAAGAAAAATTATATATCCATAATTGTCACCTAAGTAGGATATGGTATCTTACAAATGTTTCATTGACATCTAAATGTTATAGAGTCAGGTGGAATTAACACATAACCTGGTTTGGACACTTATGAAGGTTTAAAAAAACAATGATTTAAATTATTAAGAAATCTTCTTCTCTCGTTATTCCTTCTATCACCTTCGAGTCTAGCTTCTAACTCGCAACGGCCTTCTGTCGTTGACCGGCGTCTTGTCGCGGACCACTGCAACTCTTGAAGTGATGTGGATCGTGGCAGTTTCGATATCCTCCACTTCCGTGTTCCCTATTTTCTCTGTTGCAATACAACTGCCTCCTCCATTGCAAAGGAACAATTAATATTCAATTAATTTTTCAATGGGACATAACACTCCTAATGAAATGGTTTAGGGATAATATGCGACGGGGAAAGGTGAATAGCTAGACTCAAAGGTTCAAATAGAATGGGCAAAGGGAAGGGAACGACTAGAGAAGTTTTTATATTTTTACTGTAGAAAGCCATTTTATATATTTTTAATAATATTATTTTATTTAAAACATTTAATTTTTAAAGTCTATTTGCCACATAATCAAACAAAATAACATGTCATAAATTTAGAGTAACAATTCAATCACCATTTATATTAAAAAAAATTATATAATTTATAATACAAAATCTGAAAAAATTTAGAGCCTCCTTGGTAAAGAATCTGAAAATAAATAATTCGATAAAAACAAAACAGAGTCGTATTTCATGTTTTAAAAAATTAGATTCTAAATTAAGCAGTTTTTTAAGATGTGTTCGTTACTAAATATTTATAAATCATAAAATTAGTTGTAGTTAATCACTAATGTTCATGAATATGATTTATATAAAAAAATTATATAATTTATAATACATTACACATTACATATTTTTTTAAAATGAATCGGGTTTACAACATGACATATTGTATTATTTGAATGTATTGATCTTGATTTAATATAATTTTGCATTTTAAAATTTAAAATTCAAAATTTGGATACAATGAAAACATAAAAATGTTGTTTTCAGAATATGTATCATTTGAATCACATAATTCGAAAACAATTTTTAGAAATAGAATTCGAGTTGCCTGTCAAACACATATCTGTTGAATTTTGTGAATCTTAAAATATAAAACAGAATTTGAATTCTTTAACAAACAAGCTCTAATTGATTATTAAGTTTTAGAAATGGCTAAATTTTTAATTCAACTATTTTTTTATAGAAGAAACAAATTTAAGCACAATTAATTGGATGATTTTATCGACCATTGTGAGTTAGAAACGTGGAAGCGGAGAGTTTACATAACTAAACTTGGGTCCACAAAATGAAGTACTACAATTCTGAGAAATGGCGTTCAATTCTTTTGCAAATCAAGAATTGACATCAGATCTATCAAAGATTTGGGTTATATATATGTGTGTGTGTATTAAGTAATGTACTTTTTTCCATTACAAGATTTGGAGCTTTGTCCTGTTTGATTTAAGTGCAACGTGATCTTCACCTTCGTGCAGAAAAGAAACCATCCTCGATCATTTCTATCCAATAGCCACAATTTAGCTATAGACACACGGATCTACTTAGTACTTTCAATATCTCATAAATTACAGGTTCAAAAGTGCTAGCTAATCCTAATTTTATCACAGTGGGTTGAAATAACTTTGGCAATCAAACTAAGTCTACGTTTAAAAGTAATTTTCAAATGGTTAAAATTACTTTTATCACTCTAAAAATCGTGTTAAACCAATTATGATGATATGAAATTGAATTTAAAAGTGTACAATTAAATATTAAATTATTTTTTAGTGATTAAAGACGTGTTTCAAAATGATTTTGAACATGACAAAAGTGTTTTTAACAATTTCAAAATTGCCTCCAAATATATTTTAAGTTGAGTGAAATTTAAACTTATTGATTTTTTTTTTTTTGAAAAGTAGAAATGTTATAATTATGTGGCAGTGCATGTTTTTTTTTTTTTTAAATAAAAAAATTAACGTATAGTAAGTGAAAATATGGGGATTTAAACTTTCAGTTTATCACTTACTTTTGAACTTCTAGCCTTTCGATTACCATTAAGTTATGCTCACTTTAGCACTGGGTAGTTGTTCCTCGATGAAAAAATGTGAGGAAAAAGTCTGGAGTTTTGGACTTTGTTGTGTTAAAATTTATTGGAAGCTTTGGGTTTTTAGCTTGTCAATTACTTTTAAGTTATGTTTACTTTGGTATTAAGTTGTTGTTCGTGGATGGAAAAATGTGAGGAAAAAGTCTGGGGCTCTGGGTTTTGCTGTGTTCTAAAATTTGTCCTTCAAAACTCTACTAGCTCTTCGCATTTCCAATAAAAGGAATTGATTCTTGATGGGCCAATTGGAAAGCCCACCACCAAGCAATCAAGCTTGGAACAATTGAATCCCAATTGAATTCAATCAACAAAAGCAGAAAATAAGCCCATTTTTAGCCATCTTTTTTTCCCCAACTCATCTGCTGCTAAGTTGTTCAAATGACAGTTTCATCTACCAATTCATTGTAAAAACAGACTCTATTAAGGAACAAGCATTTTCATTCCTGACGTAGTAATGGTATTTTATTGAATCAACTTGGGCCATATGCAACTCATCTCAGTGGAGATGAGCTCATTATTCTAGTAAGGAAAGCAAAAAATAAAACAGAGGATTTTTTTTTTCCAAGATTTTGTGAATGATGAATGTTTTTGTTTACAAGATGAATGGGGTAATAAATTGAACTGTGTAGGTATCAGTATTTTTTTGTCTATGGAACTATCTAACAACCTAAGAGTATGCACATTTCTTCAATCAAAATCTTGATCACAAGGATGGAGGGGAGAAGATGTGGCTGAATTCATCCCCCCCTCTTAAGCCTATGATATTGATCAACATAGCTAGAACTTCCTTCATATTTGGTCTTGCCGATGGTGCTTCGTTTGTGCACCTCACCCCAATCTTGAGCAGTTCGCACATCTCGTCGGCCCCCTCGACGAGGCCCGACCCCAAAACTGCAACTGGAATCACTGCTCTACTCAACCCATGTCTTCCATTTCCCATCACCCTTTTGGCCCATTCAACTAGACACTCTTCCCCTCCGTCGAGCGCTCGTCTTGCTGTAGCAAGTTCCATTGCCAAAACTCCAAAACTATACACATCGCCTTTTGTCGTAGCTTTCCATGTTTGTCCATACTCGGGTGCTACATAACCGATGGTTCCAGCCACCATGGTACTCACGTGGCTGTCTCCTACATCCATAATTCTAGCCAAGCCGAAGTCTGTCACCCGTCCTCGACCATCTTTATCGAGCAGAACATTACTGGCCTTGACATCACGATGCACAACAGAGGGGAAACACTCATGGTGCAGAAAGACCAGTGCTCGTGCCACATCGATTGCAAGATCAATGCGTCGCCGCCAGTTTAGTCTGACTCTGTCTAGTATGAGATCTTCCAAGCTCCCTCCTTCCATGTACTCATAGACCAAAATCTTCTCCGACCCATCAAGACACCATCCGTAAAGTTGAACAAGGTTTGGGTGCGGCCAGTTGAAGCCATTTCCACTAAGAATCTGCATTTCCGCTTGGAACTCTCTTTCACCTTCGGTTCCTTCTCTCTGAAGCTTCTTCACCGCCACTTGCCTTCCATCAGGTAACATTCCTCTGTAAACTGTTCCATACCCTCCTTTACCAATCACCCTATCCTCTGAAAAGTTTCCAGTGGCTTTTAGAATATCAGCATGTGTAAAAACCGTCTTGTCGAGACGAATGACTGTAACCGTATTCGAAAACCATGGGGATGAGGTGTGAGAACTTGAACCAAAGTCTTTTATATACTTTATATCTTCCAAAAGAAATCCTCGTGATTCATCTGAGCTTCTCACCATTAAGAAAACTATAAGAGAAAATGTCCCAAATATCAAAAAAGCAAGGATCAGTGATATGGAAGCCAACGTTCCAATTAGCCTTGAATTCCTTTTCGAAGATCCTGCCATTCTTGGGTTGCCTGGTGACTTTGGTGGGGTTGTGTTGAAGAAAGAAGGCAGTCGCAAAAGAGGATTACCGAGATACGAGTCCTTGTCGAACGTCGAGAATTGCCCACTTGGAATTACTTCCCCAGTTATGAGAGGATTATATGAGATGTTGAACTTGTTAAGCTCATTCAAGTTGACCAAACTTCTAGGGAACATGCCAGAGAAATTGTTGTATGATAAATCAAGATTCTGCAAGCACTTGAGGCCTCCAATCTCGGTTGGGATCTCACCTGAAAAATTGTTTTCGGATATGTTTAGAACAACCAACGGCAGATTTCCCAACTGTGGAGGGAGTTTCCCACTGAAATTGTTGCAACTCAAATGCAACATACTGAAGTTCTTCATCGTTCCAATCTCATTTGGTACCTCACCACTGAACTGATTCCCAGTCAACTGAACATAACCAGAGATCTGCAAAGTCCTTATTTTGCTGCAAAATGGGAAAAGGCCATATCCTTTTAACAGTCTATCCCAAATGCTTCTACAACTCTTCCTTGTAAGGATTGTGTAGACAAAGCTGAAAGGAGGGTAGTCTACTGGAATCCATCTCTTCATTGCCAAGCACTCCCCCGATCCAGCGATGAACTTTTCGGTTTGTCGATTCAGTTCGAACGTTGCTGTGGCATTTTTTCCAATGTTTGCTAGCTCGGACGGGAGGCGCCCATGTAGCTTATTGTTGGCTAGATTCAACCACAACAAGCTAGAACAATTTCCCAGCTCCCTGGGGATTTCACCTGTCAAAGAGTTGTTTGCCAGCATTAGCCACAGGAGTGAAGTCAAGTTCCCAAAGCTGCTTGGGATTGACCCATTTAAGCTGTTGAATGAGAGATCAAGAGCTTGAAGATTCTGCAAGTTCCCATATTCTGATGGAATGCTCCCATTGAAGTGATTATATGCAAGAATCAAGAACTCCAAGCTCTTCATTTCAGAGATTTCCACAGGCAATGGACCTGAAAAGTTGTTGAAACTCAAATCCAAACGAGCAACTCTTGGCAACTTAAGAATCCCAGAAGAATAAATCCCTCCAGTGTAAAAATTCCCATGAAGAACAAGAAATCTCACCTGTGTAAACCTTCCGAAAATTTCTTGAATGTCCCCTCGGAAATTGTTCTTGCTCAAATCAAGAAACACCAAATTGCTCAGATTCAAAAGGGATTCTGGAATTTCCCGAGAAAAATTGTTCTTTCCCAGATACAAATTTTGCAAACCCGAAATTGTTCCAATTTCCGCCGGAATTTTCCCGGAAAATTGGTTCCCCCACAGGTTCAAAGAAGACAAATTCCCACAATTAGAAACTTCCGCTGGAACTCCTCCGGAAAGCTGATTCTCTGACAAGTCCAACACCTCCAAATTACAAACCCCTGTAAATATCGCCGGCGAGACCTCGCCGGAAAGTTTATTCTCCGACGCCGAAAAAATCCGGGTCCTCGCCAACCCACCCCACAATCCACCACTGAAATTGTTGGAGCTTAAATCCACATGCTGCAAATTCCGGCACTCATCAAAGCAGTCATCCGTCCGACCAGTGAAATTATTACCAGAAACATTAAAGAACATCAAATTTCTGCAAATGCCTGGAAAATTCAACCTTATTTCTCCCCAAATCCGATTGACCGACAAATCCAGAATCTCGATATTGACCAACCCCGACAAGTTCAACTTGTCATTGATGATGTTGTGTGACAAATTCAGCCGCCGGAGATTTCTACAGTTGTTCAAGTCGCCGGGAATTTCGCCGGAGAGAGTGTTTCTAGAGAGGTCAAGGTCTGTCAGCCCCGGCAACGCAGAGAAATTATGAAAAATTTTGCCGGAAATATCTTCGTTTGAAAGGTCAATTCCGGTGACTTGGGAATTGATTTGATTACAGGATATTCCAGACCAAGAACAGGGCGAGCTCTGCAAATTCCAAAACGAATATTTTCCTCGTTTAATGGGATTGTGTTCTTCTAAAAAAGATTTCAACTGTAACAAAACTTCTCTGTCTCTCTGCAATTCTTGTCCCTCGACAATAGTACCTGAATAAAACAAAAACAAAACAAATAAACATGATTGAATCTGACCAGACACACCTCGGTCAAAACGCAAAATTAGCAAAACATCTAAATAAAAATCAAAACTTGTTTAAAATTTGAGGTACCCAGTTCAGAAAAATCAAAAGGGGTGAGGGAAAAAGGGATTTTGTGGTGATTGCCTGTGATTAAGATGAAGAAAGTGATAATTGGAAGACGCCATGAATGATTATCAGTCTCTTTCTCCTTCATACTATTATGAATTTTTCCTGTGTTTTCTGGGGAAAATGAGTTGGAAAATTTTTAGATAGAAGCCATGAAACAGAACAGAAGAGTGATTAAGAAGAGGGGGGAAAGTTTCTTTAGGGTCAAAAATGAAGAAATTGAGAGAAAAACGTAAATGAATTGGCTTTGAAACGCACGCAGTACAGCCTGCAGAAGACCAAAGAAAAGTTTGAAAAAGAAGATGGAAAAAAATGGCTATGAAATTTTTTTAAAAAAAAATTAAAATTGAAGAACAGGAAACCAAAAATGTTTATGGAAAAATCTTGGGTTTTTGATGAGGAGATGGAATGGTAGAATTGAGGAGAAGGGAGGAAAAAAAAGGGAAAGAAAAAAAAAAAGAAGGAAAATGGAAGAAGTTTGGTTAGTTTAATGTTTGATGGTTGTTGGTGGGAAAGTGAGGTGAGGGTCACAGGCAGGGGATGGTAGCAAGCCGCTTTGCTTGACCTTTTGCTTACGTAGCAAATTTAGTGTTTGACTCAACTATTTGGAACATAGAATTTCAGGATTGGAAGTTGGAATTTTTCCTTAATACCAATAATGCTATGGATCAAAATTCTAAATTTTCCTTATAATTTAATCCAATTGAAATTTTTTTATTTATTTAAATATTTTATACAGTTCTATTAGTCAATTGTTTTATGGTTTAATATGTGTATATCTCTCTTTCTTTCTTTCTTTCTTTCTTTCTTTTTTTTTTTCTTTTTTTCATTTATCTAATGCGTGTGTATTTTCATTAATTTTTCATGCGTACTGCATTTGTTTTGAAATTAGGTTGGGTGTTGATTTTTCAAAATGTTAGTCTGGTTAAATGTTTGGAGTCAGTATTTTAAACCAAATTAAATTATTTGTTTATTTTTTCCAAGTTTATCGAAAGATGAATAATAATAAAAATAATAATAATAATAATAATAAAATTGAATTAACCAATTTGGTTTGGTTTGATATCTTAGAGCCTAGTGATGTTCATTCAACCTTTCTTCTTCCTTAAGGTAATAGATAAATCAGTTTCTTCAACGTCTTAGTTCAAAATAGAGCTATGCAAAATTATCGAAAATTGTCTAACTATTAAATGGAATTTGCTACAAGGATATTTTGGTAGCTACTAATGAAGTATTTTAAATACCTCATTAATTAGTTGTCTCTAAAATTGATTTTAAATTTGTTTTTTTTTTCCCCATTTTTTCCTTTTTGTTAGTGACTTATGAGTTATGAGGGGAAATTTATTTTTACCCTTCTGCTTAGATTTTTATGTCTTTACTTTCATCACATGAATCTTGAACTGGAATAACTGATAAATGAAGGTTTTTTTTTTTTTTTTTTTTTTTTTTTTTAGNATTATTTTTGTCAATATTTGCTTTTAGATTTATTTAATTTTTAGTTTATGTACTTTCAAATGTTTAATTTTAGACTCTATACTTTCAATAGATTTTAAGTTTAGTCCCTACCACTAGTCCTATTTAAAAAAAAAAAAAAATTAACATTTTATTATCTATTAGCATTTTTGTTATAAATTTTAAAAATATATTCACATATTGTGTTTTCTTATGTGAAAAACATTATTATTCTCAACTTCAATTAAACCTAACTTCGAATGACTAAATTTAATATTTATTCGAAGCTAAATTTAATATTTATTTTAAGTATTATAAGTATTAAAATTGAACATTTGACGTTCCAAAAACTAAAATTAAACAAGTTCAAAATATAGAGACTAAAATAATATAAATCTATAATATATTTTCTAAAAACCGATAAAGAAAATGAGGAGAAAAACATGAAGGGCTCAAAGTCTACAATGTTGTCCGAATGAAATCCTGTGATGGCAATTGGTCAAAGCAAGAGTTGTTGGGTCTCTCTCTGGTGATGTTTTCTTGTTTGCAAAATAATTGAAAATTTTGCTTTTTGGGAAATTATGGGTTAGGCTGAAGTCACATTGCCCCGTACTTCAAGTCTCTTTCTTACATCCATACAATTAATATTGTTTGTTTTTAAGAAAACCAAAGAAAAAAAAAAAAAAAAAAGAGTCAACATTAGGATTCCACTTGTCAATTTTTGTGTGGTGGAGAGTTTTTCTTTTGGTTTTGAGGGATAGTGTTGTGTCACTGTTGATATTACCATCCAACTGAAAATAGGTTACACCATGTCATCCTAATTATTTTAAGTTTAGTTTTTAAATTTCGAGATTGGTATCTATTTGTATTATTAATTTTTTAAAGTATTTAATAAGTTTTTTAATTTTTAATTTCGTGTTAAATAAGTTTTCGAACTTTAAAAATGTCGAATAAATTGTCTAAATTTAAAATTTATATTTAATAGATACCTTACATAAATAAATAAATATATATATATATATATAGTCAATGTCCTACTAGACATAAAATCAAAGATTCATAAATCTATCAACCACAAGATCGAAAGTCTAAGAATTTATTAGACATAAAATTTTTAGAAACCTATTACACTTTTGAAAGTTCAAGAACCAAAGATACATAAATCTCCAAAGTCCATGGACAGAATGTGTAATATAACTCAATTATTATTAATTTAGTTTTATAATTTGTGATTGATTTAAAATTAGTTCATAATTATAATTTTAAAAGCTTCAATTTGGTTTTAATCGTTTAGTTAGATCTCTCTATAACATTTTGTTGTTACTAGAGAGTAGAAATAATTTTCTTGGTAACATGACTAAAGTGAGATTACAATAGTTAGGTTTAGTAACTGAAAAGAAATATTAAAAATACAGACTAAAAGTACATAGAGATAAAATTCTAATGGAACAAAATTATTTATAGTAAATTATTTAAATTGAACTCTATGAGTATGAGACTTAAATGAATCAGTGGGAGTAAATGGGAGGTGTTAGCCCCTAGAGGGTTTAATGTGAAAAAGTGAGTATATGATGTCATAGGAGACTTCATGTAACTTTGCCTTCACTCTTTAGATAATATTCCAAAAATTTACTTTGCCTTGGATTGTTTTTCTTCACAATAGTAGAAAAATAAACATATCTTTAACATTTTTTTTGGGTGGGAGATCGAATCTTATATATCTTTAGGGATGAAGACCATGCTATGATATTTTCGGTTCGTATCATGAATAATGAACTAAAAGACTAATTCAAAACAATTATTATTTTGTGCAATGAAATCATCTTAAAAACTGAAATTACTTATGTGTCTGTATGAGTTTTCTTTCTTTTTTTTCATTCCTGCCTCATTCACATCTTGAAGATTTTAAATTAGAATTGAAATTTTTCTCGGTATTTCTTTTAATAAAAATTATTCACCCTGCCACAGAGCAATTAAATGTCTCAAAAAGAAAAAAAAAAAATCATCCCATAACAATTGTTGGATATAAATTCAAAATTTGTAGTGAAAATACTAATTAAAACAAAAAGTTACGAAAATTTCTACAAAAAAATAAATATTAAATTTAAAATTTATTAAAAATACATGAACTAAAATTAAATATTTAAAAGAAAAAATACTAAATCTATAGAAATCAAAATAATATTTTAAATGTTTTATCAACCAACTACAATTACTAAATATATATTGGAAGTACTTGTGTGGGTTGCAATGAGTGAGAAAGGAGCGCAAATGCGGGGTTAAGAAGAACAAATATTTGAATAAGAAAGAAAAATAAATAAAAATGATTGTGGAAAAGACAAAGAGAAAAACTCGTGCGTGCAAAACCCACGTGTGCCTGAAATTTAGACTATTATTATTATTATTATTATTCCCGATGTGTCGTTTTTTCACAAAATTAAGAATAAAACAAAACAAAAAGCAAATCTCCAATCTTAATTTTCCCTTTTCCAACACTCAGTTCCATGGAGGAACAATAATCCCAACTCTATTGTCCCCCACGTGCGTCCTTTTTCTTTCTCTTTTTCTTTTTCTTTCTTTCTTTCTCATTAACTCTTTTCATATTTTTCCCCATAAAACAAATCTCACCAATATCATTATGATCGTGGGATAATTTTTAGACCCTATGATAATAATAACTACACTAATATCATTGTGTATTTTAAAAGGACGGTTCAATCAAGTTATGTATTGATTATCGTCAACTTAGTAAAGTAACAATACGTAACAAATATCCATTGTCCCGCATTGATGACTTGTTTGATCAGCTTAGGGTGCATTGATGAAAATCGATTTACGATCAAGATACCATCAGTTGAAGGTTAGGGAGTCAGATGTTCCAAAGACGACTTTCAAAACAAGTGATATCCTTTGAGTTAACTAATGCTCCAATAGCGTTCATGTATCTTATGAATCGAATTTTTCATTCATACTTGGATTAGTTTGGTTTGGTTTGATTTTAGATTCGATCGAATCAAATCAAAAAATTCAATTTCCTTATAATTCTAAATCAAATTGAATCGCCACTTTAATAAAAACTGAATTTTTTTATTCGGTTCGATTTGATTTTCTTAATCTATATGGTACCTCCGTTTGGTTGTATTAAATGAACACTTCTACTAATGGCCACAAAATTGAGTCATAATAGCTTAATATATCGTTTTTTTTATTTTTTTTTTATTATTATTTTGAATAAAATAGTAGTGGTTTAAGAAAATTGTTTGAGAATTTTTATTCTCCGGCTTTTTGTTGTATCGGTAATATATTTATTCTTTTGAAAAATAAAACATCTAATTAGTTATTATTTAATTTGATTTTTAAACATGTTAATTAACTATTATAAATATAATATGTTTTAACATAGACTGACCTATATATTTGATTTCCGTTAACTATTTTTTTGTAATTTTTTTGTTCTTTTAAATGACTTTTTAGCCCGCTTTTAAAATTAAATTTAACGTTTACTTCCATTTCTAAATTTTCATATAAAAGAGAAGAAAAATCAGGGACTTGTTTGCAGAGTAAAATTTTAGAGAGGATAAAAAGTTGAGATATTAGAAGATTAAAATATTGTTTTTGTATCAATATTTTGGGACTCGTTCGACAATGTTCATCTTTGTATTTTTAATAGAACTTAATTATATTTTCACCGCTAGTTTATGGTTGATTTTTTTTAAAAAATATTAGTGTTTTTATGTGATATTGTCTATTTGAAAATTATTATTATCAATTAACCATTTCAATGAAAATTAACTAACTTTGAATTAAAATGATATTTTAAAATATGATGAAAGCAAGAGAATTGAACAAATTCGGAAAAGACAGATCTTGCAAGTTAGAGAAAGTGATGGGAAATTGACAAATCATTATCACGTTTATTGTTAAAAAATAATAATAAGAAGAATAATAATAATAAGAATACCAGCTGAATTAGGTGGAAGTGACCATTTTGGTCATGTCAAAATACATCATGACAAAACTGTTAATAGAAAAAAGTACATGGGCGTACTTGCAAAAAATAAAATTAAGTTGAATTTAAATGTTCTTTTTTTTCTTTTTCCAATTTAGTTGTTGAAGTATACAACTTTGCTTAAAAGTTCTTGTAAAATATTTCAGGTTTGGTATTTAATGGGCCTTATTTTTATTTTATTTTATTTACAGAAATACATTTTCTTTGAATAATTTTTATTTTAATCTCTCACTATGATTAAAAAGCTAGCTAGTTTGAATATACGAGTCATGCATTGTGTTAAAAGATATGGATCGAGAAAATTTTTGTATTTATCTAAATGGATTATTAGTGGAGGCTATTCAAACCTTTTGTCATAGATCATATTTCTTATTTCAATAATGTGGAAAAATTATTCAACATGACGTCCACTCTAAATGGTTGAATGTATAACAAAATTATCATTTTTAATTTTTCTTTAATATCTAACGGGTATAAAATTAAAGTCACATTGTATTAGCCTTTTAATACTTGATTAACATTATGACATATTTCTAGCTTGTTTTTTCCTAAGCAAAAGAATCTTGTATATATGTAAATGGGTTACACAAAATTTTTATGAATTTTGTTTTTCAAAAGTATTTTTAAAGTGATAAAATTTTGCATGAATTCAAATTTGATATTTCAAATCAATTTATCATCCCATAATTTTATTGATATTTGTAGCAGGAGGATTTAGAGAAATTGTCTTAAATGGCAAAACTGTTAAAAATGTTTACAACTAATAGCAAAATACAGCGTTTATTTGCAATAGACCGTGATAAATCGCAATAGACTACTATTTGTGTCTAACTGTCACGATCTATTGCAGTCTATCACAGATAAACAATAAAATTTTACTATATTTGTAGACATTTTAGTTTCTTTTGCTATATTTGAAAATAGCTCTATAATTTATACTTTTACCACTTCATATCCTAACTTTAATTGATAAACTTTAAATCACATAAATCTATTTCTTAATGGAAACTATTAGATTGAATTTGTATTTCAAAAAAAAAAAAAAAAAATCAATATCATATATATTCATGTTAAAGTGAACATAACTCAACTAACATATATATAATGTATTAACGACTAAGAGATTTGTTTTTTTGAAATTTCTAACTTCTATTATATTTAAAAGTAAATAAATGTGTGGCCATTACCTAATATCCATTACTCTAATTCAAGACCAAATTTGGTAAAATTACAGGCTGGAAACCACAATTATCCTATTTAAAAAGAAAATAAACTTTATATTTCCGTTTTAGTTCCATTTTAAAAACTTTTCGTATTTTTTTTTTAAAAAAAGGTTTCTTCCTTTAGAAAATGCATACAGTAGAAATAAGAAAATTCAAACTTTAACTAGAAGTCTATGCTCTTAGATGAACCATTAATTACTAAATATCTTTTTCAATAACTACTGAGATTACAAAATTATGTTTTCACGTGGAGGTTTCATTTATTATTATTATTATTTTAAAAACGAATCATTTAATTGTACTGTTGAAGATTATTATTGTGTGTTAAAGTGAATTCCATTAATGAAATAGAAGATTATTGAAGATGAAAATTGATGATGAAATTAAATGGCAACAGTTGTAAAGCACAGAAACTTCAAAATGAATGATTGTTGGAAATGAACCTTAAGTCCTTTTTTTTCCTTTTCTTTTCTTTTTCTTATTAAAGATTTAAATATTAATTTAATCTCTATATTTTTTATTTTTGTTTATTTTGATATGGTATTTTCAAAATGTTCATTTTGCCTATAATTTCAACTTTAATTCATTTTGGTTCTTGTACTTACTTTTAATTTTGGTTTAATTTGGTCCTTATATTTTTAAAAAGTGACTATATTGGTCTTTCCATTTTCATTTCTTTTTCATTTTTAATGGATCAAAATAGTCACTTTTTGAAAATTCAATGACCAAAATGAACTGAAAGTACATGAACATTTTGAAAATATAAAAGCCAAAATGGACATTTTGAAAGTGTAGGAACTAAAAGTACGAAAACTATAATAGTATTTAAACATTTTTCTTATAATAATAAGGGCACTTTTCAAATACAGCAAAATTTTACTATTTATCTACAATAGATCACGATAGACTGTGTATTTTACTATTATTTATAAATATTTCCAATAATTTTGTCATTTAAAATAATTTCTCTAATAATAATAATAATTAATATTATTATTTTTAAAATGGATTGAGTTTTCCGTCTTTTGAAAAAAAAAAAAAAAAAACTCTTTATGGGAAATAAAAAGAGACAAGACTATAAATTTTGCTCCTTTTCTTTCTTTTCTTTTTTTTTTTTTTCTCTCTCTCTTCATTCTCTCTCTTTCCTATCAATGAGTGTTCACAACACAGCTTCCTTTGAAATATCCCCACCTTGTTCCTTACTTTTCCAAAAGCAAATAGTTTTACCAAAATTTGCTTTCAATTTGTCTAAAGCTCTATTTGCGATTACATTTTTTATGAGTAGAAATTAATCTTAACCACTCAAGATGTTTAGGCTCTCCATTTTGTAACTATTTAATTTTTTTTTTAAAAAAAATTAAAATTTTCTCTCAATTTCTTACAATAATGCGCATCTTACTTAAATATAAAGTTTAATTCTTAGCCAAATCTTTAAAATAAAAACAAGTTATTAAAAAAAATTAATTTTTAAATTTTGACTTAATTTTTTAAAATATTAATAAAATAAATAAATAACAAAACAAGAAATTTAGAACTCTTACGTCTAAAAATTTAATTTTCAAACACAAAAAACTAGAAATCAATTGGGGTTAAGCAAGTATGAATATTTATTCGTTTTGTAAAACCACTTTTCGATTTATTCTTTAAAATCATGCTCATACTAACTTTTGAATTCACCATCTTCTCCAATTAGATTTAGAAATTTTCGAAATTGTCCTTCCATGTCTTTTCTTTTTCACGTTTACTCTCTAATATCAATGAAATTTGGATTCATTCTCTCTGTTTCCCCTTTTTTTTTTTTTTTTTTTTTTATTTTTTTTATTTTTTTATTTTAATACATCTAGTTGTCCAATTGTAGAAAAAATATGATTTCTTATTTTTCTTAAATATTTCTAAATAAACAATTGTCGAATCCCAATTTGTATTATTTTAATATANTAAAATATCTATCTTATAATAAAATTGATATTAAATATTTCAAAAAATAATTAAATAATATTTCTACTTTGGTCGTTATAGCTAAATCCAACCCTTTGGTCATGTGTTCCAGGCCTAGTAGATAAAGAATATTATACTTAAATTACAAGAATTTAGTATTAATTACCAAACACCGTAATATGTTCTTTAGGTTTAAAATTGAAAGAAATGAAAGAAATTTTAAAAAGATCAATTTCATCAACCAATGTCTAGCGCTTTAAACCAACTACTTAACTTGTCTCTCTTACCGTAAAACATATAATAATACGCGATTACATTTTTACTAGCTTCGAACTTCATTTTCTATCAACTATTCTAAAATGCTAAATTGAGAAAGAAACAGTGAATTCAAGGTGGGCTTGAAAAATACCTAGCGATAGAATTCAATACCAATATTTAGTAAATAATTTTTCCTTTTATCCTTTTTCTGATTTGACTTTAATCAAAATGAACCGAATCTAAGGAAGAAACCTATAATTGCCTTAATTATTTTTGAATTTCTACTTTGTTATTCCATTAGAAAGGACATACATTTACATTGGAACCTAAACTAAAGCAATTTCAATAAGGTGGAAAGTTTTCTTCATTCTCTAGATAACAACAAAAAGTAGATAGCTTACTTTGTTGTGATAGAATGGGGGAAGTGGTAAAGGGAACACAACTTAGTCAAAATAGAAATAGTTATGTTGAATTGTAAAGCCATGAGGTCTCAAAGATTCAAACCCATAAAGCAAAGTGATGGATGCCCAGCACTATTAAAAGTCTTTGGTGATTGGGAGTGGGACCTTCCCTAGAAAGCAAATTCTCTTATCAAGCTAGCCTTTATTTAACTTGGACATGTTTGTTATCTATCATTTCAGCAAATGGGCCTAAACTGTCCTAGCCCATTATCCACATTCAGGCCCATATGGGCTTGATGATTGAAGTTTTATCAAATAAATCCTATAAGGTATTCCTTTTGGTGTATTGAAGGACAATAATATCAGCTTTTTCATTGTATAACTTTTAAGAAACTAAAATTTTAAGTTAAGAACCTTACCTAAAGGCTGGTAAGCTGTGGAGCTGTCTCCATACATGGAAGGTTTGAATTTTGGTGGTGCAGAGACTTCCTTCATGGCAGCAAGAGCAGCCTTTTTTCTTTGTTTATGCTCTCGCCATTTTCTCAGCTGGTCTTCAATGGCTTCTTTTGCTTTCTCAGCCATCTCAGCTCTAGTGGTAGCTTGTTCTGCACGTGACCTGAACTCCCCAATTCTTATGGCTGCTGCTTCTAGTTCCTTCTTCAACTTTTCCAATTCATCTGTGCTCTCAGAACTGATATGATGGGAAATTTTGTCTGAGAGTTCAGAGGTTGGGTCAATATTCTCAATTGAGGACTGATATTCCTTCGAAGTAATAGTTATTGTGTCATTCTCGTTCCTTCTTTCGTTGACTTCAAGGTTCAAATCTTCTTCCATGCAAGAGTTTCTCTCAAAAAGTGGCTTCACTTCGGCTGCTTCTACAACCAAGTCCTGAACAGCAAGATAAAGGCCGGATTTTGCACTTTCAGCTTTGGGTTCAGTTGCCTCTGCTACTGCAACTTTTGACCTTCCAAGCTCAGATTTCAGCAATGCAATCTCAACCTGAGCACTAGCTTCCCTTTCTCTCATCTCATCCATTTGAAGTTCCATCTGCTCCAACTGATTCTTAAGTGTTTCGATCTCATCCTTGAATTTTTCAGTTTCTTCATTTGCAAAGTTCACTTCTTTTAATTGATTATGTTCCATGTCTAATTCTGTTTGCTTCTTCATCTCTTCTAATTGCTTGTGCAACTCAACGACTATTTCCTTAGTTAGCTCTAGCTCGGCATCTTTCACTGATAATGCAGCAGATATCTCCTTCTCTGCTTCACAAGCAACAAATTTTGACAAACGAATTGCTTCATTCAGTTCTGAGATCTGTCTTATGAGATCTGCAGTCTTCTCCTCTTTTAAGCGGCCATTACTTTCCAGCAACTCTACTTTTGTAATACCCTTGACCTCTGATTCTCCACAAGCAGAAAGTTCTGTTTCAATGCCAAGAGGATCCTCTTGTCTGATCTTCAACACACTCTCAACAACCTGAAGCTGCCCTTGAAAATTTCCAGTCTCCAAGGATTGATCAGCCATTTCATTCTGTTTTGGTTCAAGTTCACCTAGCAGCACTCTAGCTTCACTGCATTCATTGACATATCTATCTCTATTAGTTTCCGCAATTTTCAGCAACTCAGAAAGTGTGTTGATGGCTTTCTGTTGTTGTTCCAGCTTGAGGAGAGCCTGCATGTAAGCCGCATCCTTTGCTTCAAGTTGAACCTTGTAATTAGCCAAATCCTTTATTAACTCTTGAAGTTCTCTTTCCTTCTCATACCCCTACAATAATTTCGATAATATTCCAAGATTAAGATTATAAACGGTCACATAGTGTTTGTTTTATGAACCATACTTGCGTAGAATCAGTAGAATCTCTTTGATGTCACTTGTTCAAAAATTTAGTATTATGAAAATGGATCAACAAAGTAATCTACAAAAGTAATGAGAGTTTAAAGTTTGGTTAACACAGTACAAATAAACTAGATCATTCTATATAAAGATAAACTACATAAAAATTCAGTAAAAGCTCAACAATAGAACAAACAAGAACAACCCCTATCAGTATATATAAATCATATGAGAAATCTATAGGTGTAATCCTATTTACTGGCTTGTAAATAAATATTTCTCTTATTCTATAGTCAAACAATCTTATCTTATTCATCTTTGATTAAAATTACAAGATTGAAAATTATTTCGCAACCAGCTTTTCTGAAGGATTATTTCCCTCCCCTTCAAAAACAAACCTTGCGCAAAAAGATTTACTAAATATCTCGTTTGATCAAGAAGTAAACCACAGAAAATCTTACATTATTGGCTGTAACTGCAAGCTTATGTTTGTTCTGATCACCTCTCGCACCAAACAGAGAGATACCAGCTTGTACAGAATCAATAGGTTTCGTATCAATCTCTCCCATTCTTTCCATTTAAAGAACTTACCTGATTAAATTGAAATTCAACCTCGAGATTTTAGGAGAATCATCCAGAGAAGAATATTAATAGAGAATGAAAACTACGAATGAAAATTATAGGGCAGTACAAATATGTGTTGAATTACAAGGAAAAATGGAAATGAAACAGCAGAACCTGGAAGATTGAGAAGCCAAAATGTGAAAGAGGGGAAGTGGGGAAGAAAATAGGAGGCGAATTGGGAGGATTGTTCATGTTGATATCGGAGGAAATAGAGATCTCCGTTTGGGATTCGGAGGTACCAAGGCGGCGGGAATTGTCAGTAACGAAGAGGGTGAAACTGTTGGGAAGTGATTGGCGGAGGAATATCACATAGGCATTTTCTCTTTTCTTCTTCTTGGCGCCGTCGTAAAGACAAATTGAAGGTTTATTCACCCACCAAATTTTGTGAGCAAAACTTATTTCCCGGTGGGTCAGGGTGTACTGTATCTCCACCCATTACCGTAATTTTATTCCGAAAATATTTTTTAGGTATTTTTGTGCCTCTACTAATTATCCTTAATACTTGGTGAAAATACCTAATCTTAGATCTTATGATGGTTCTTGTCTCACTTTTTCAAACTTAAAAACTTTACCATCTTGCTTAATACTTACATCGTCGACAGCTAAAGTTACAAAACTACTCTTACTTTTCCTTTTCTTATCTTCCTCTTCTTTTTCTCAATTTCTTCTTCCATTTGTCCCACCTGTTTTTCATCTTTCCTTCATTCATTTGTTGCCGACCATTGAAATATTGTAGAAGTGTCGTCATTGGCCATGAGAATGTTGCTTGGAATGTCGAATGTAATAGGGTGAGATAGCAAAGAGCAAAAAGCGAAGAGCGTGAGTGCAATAGCACAAAAATTTGAGAGACGAGAAAGAGAAGAAATCAAGAGAAAAGAGGAGATTGAAAGAACAAAGAGCGAAGGCCCATCCGCGTGTATGAGGGTTTTATTTTGGTAATTTCACCCTACTGTGACATCAGCAAAGGGTCAAAAAAATATCAAAATCAAAAGCTAAGGAAATTTCATCCATCCGTCGGACCCATCATCTTCATGCGTTTTGTGATTGTGAGTTGCACAAAGATGAATGCAACCCATTCACCAAGTATATTTTTCAATTAAAATTTGCCATGTGGCAAACCATTTTTCAAAAGAAAAAATTGATTTATTTTCCTTTTAGTATGTAATAGAAATAGATGCAAGGGATAGGTGCAGCTTAGACGAAACAATTTAGGGCTTACAAGTTTGAGAAAACCTTGAATAATACAAGAAAATGCAACTCCAACTTCTACTTCTTGAATCAAACTTGCTCTTGGAAACATAGCATTTTAAAAGTTTACAAGGGAAGAGGATAAAAAAGATGAAAAAAGTTTACGGGAGGATTGAAAGGGAATGAAAAAGGATAAACCAAAAGAATGGATTTTATTCAAAGAAAGAAATAACCAAAATGATGGTGATCTAGAATGATAAGGAAGTGACATTATCGTAAAGACAAATCACAGCTGGAACAAAAGTTAAATATCATTGATATAGTATAAAAAACTTTGGTATTAAATGGTTTTCATTAAAAATAAAAGTTAAACACGATTGATATAATATTTATTGATAATGTATATTAATAAGATACCTAAAAAAATATGAAAATATAAGAAATTACCTAATAATAAATGAAATAAAATAAGATGATTATAATGTACTATATTAATCATATACTAATAATAAACATGTAAACAATCAATAATAAAACCAATCATTGATCTAACTAATTTAGTTCGATAGAGGTTTATTAATGATAGATCTCCATCACCTATAGTTTGGATTGAGCTAAATTTATTATTATTTTGGGTAAGATTGACATGCATGCAATAATTATCCAAATGGTAAATATAATTTACGTATTATCTTCTAGAACCACTAGCTTGAATCAGAAGGGAAATGGTATGTAAAAATAAAGAGTTGACATCGATTTCATCATTCATGTTGGCCATCACCAAAAATTTTTTTAAAAAATTATACAAAATCAGTAAAAATGTGCAAAACACAACCCATTCCTCACTCAGCTAGGGGCATCCTGACCTTTGTTTTGATAGAGAGTTTCTAATCGTTCTTTGGCTCTGTGAACTTTTGACTGAAGATAAAAGCTTCCAGTTTGGGCATTTCTTTCAAACAAAGCGTCATATTTCTGCACAAATAGGAAGGATTGTTGAAAACCTATTCATAATATATAAACGGCAAGAAATATTTTAGTGAAAAGAAATAGATATCTGACCTTCACAACTTCCTCCCAAGGCGTTTCCTCGGCGACACCAAGAATTTGCCTGGCTTCTTGCTCTGTCATCACTTTGCTTGCTCGGCGAACTGTGTTTTGTATTGTTTCTTGAGCAACACCAGACTTTGAAGCATCTGCAACACAGAAAGGAGACTTGATGTTGAGCTTAATCGTCTACATTTAGAAGTAAAAACTTGAGAAAAATATTTTTTTAGTAGGTAGTTTTGAGTCTACTTCCTATTTGGTCCTTTAAGTTCCAAAAGGTTACACTTTTTTAGTCCTTAAATTTTGAGTTTAGTTTCAATTTAGTCCCTAGATTTCAAAATGTTACAATTCTACCTTTGAGATTTGTAATTTTACCCTTAGTTAAAAGTGTAAATCTTGAAACCTAGAGATCAAATTGAAATAAAACTCAAATCTCAAAGGTAAAATTGTATCACTTTGAAACCTAGAGACTAAATTGAAATAAAACTCAAAACTTAAGGACTAAAATGTAAATTTGGGGACCAAATGGAAACAAAACCCAAAACCTAAAGACTAAAAGATAATGTTTCCCAAAAAAAAAGAAAACTTTGTATAAACAACCAAATTTGTCCAACCTAATAAAGTAAATGTCCAATAAAAGCATTTTGTCCAAAGATATAGGAAGATATTATTCAGCCTTTCAGGGTGACCAAAGGTTGGAACTGCAGGACGCTATCATCCAGACCATGAACACTCAAAAAAGTTCTTATATCTACTTGTCAACAAAAAGACATAATAATTATACAATATGTGCAATATAAAACTTAGTTTTTATTTGTAAAACACTTGTCAAGGTCACAAGCTTAACAAATTTTTCCGACCACTTGCCGAAGGTCTAAGAAGACATTATTCAGGCTTTCAAAGATGAGGAAGGATGTAAAAGATAGAAATTAAGCATGTTAACGTCCGCCAACTACATTTAAAAAAAAAAAAAAAAAAAAAAAAAAAAAAAAAAAAAAAAAAAANTTTCCGACCACTTGCCGAAGGTCTAAGAAGACATTATTCAGGCTTTCAAAGATGAGGAAGGATGTAAAAGATAGAAATTAAGCATGTTAACGTCCGCCAACTACATTTAAAAAAAAAAAAAAAAAAAAAAAAAAAAATCAAAAAAACAAAACTTCGATATCAATTTCAATCATCTGAGGCAGAATAAAACTATGTGCATACGGAACTTTGTTCTTATTGGCAAAACGCTTGTTCATCCCAAGCTTACATGTACACTATAGCTTCAAATAGTTCAAGGTGAAAGTTCCTTTTGTTCAATATGTCAAGTTTCCATCAAGACAGCCAAAACATTTTACACCAATAACCATGATATTGATGACAATTGGCCAACTTCCGACTTAACGAGAAAGAAGAAGAAAAAAAAAAGTGGTGGAATAAAAATTGTGCACTTACTTGCAAGGGCTTGACGGTAGGCTTGAACAAAGGCTCTCGCAAGTATCCCAGAGCCCATAACAATTAAATTGGCAAGAATTTTTGCAGCCTGTCCAAATACATATAAGCAAAGAGGCTCTCTTAAATGAAGTTCTTAAACTGAATAAGACAGTTTAAAAAATAATGCATTAAGTACTCCTCTCCTCCGTCAAAATTAAAGACATCCACATAGCAGAAGTAAATATACCCGTTCAGTGCATTCGATGGGTTAAAAAAACAATGTACACTCAAGGAGAAGATAACATCACAAGTGATATACAAATAAATTTCAAATATGCTTAAGCTAAAATGCTTTTAGAGAGCGGGAGGACAAGAAAAGTCGGCATCATTTCACAAAGAACCCAACATATCTAGAATGAATACAAAGAGGAGGGGGAAAAAAGAAAACAGAAAAATAAGATGTAACATGAGGAAAATATCCACAAGATTTAACTCTCTCTAGTCTTTCCCCTTGCCAAAACTTAAACCAGAGAAAATTTGGAAATAAAATGAAAACTATGAATTAAACTCATAATCTATAATTGATATGTAAACAAATTACATAACGGAGGAGACAGAAACATAATAATTCAAATAAAATTAATAACATAAATTAAGTTTAGACATCCGCTCCTGATTCCATATTTATTTCTCATTATCTTAAAAATCGATCCTCCATCAAGTCAGAAGAGGAGAGAAAGAAAGAAGAGAGATACCATGATTAATTGGCTGGCCTTGATAACAGGTCCGGAATCGTTAAAGCCGCTACAGCTGCAAAATCAATCAGAGAAGCTATTAGCTGTTAGGTTTCTTGCAATCGCTACAAATAAATAAAATTAAATTTAAAAATAGAAGGGGGGGGGGGGGGGGGGAAAAAAAAAAAACTAAAAAAAAAAAAAAAAAAGAGGGGAGAAAAACAAAAAAAAAAAAAAAAAAAAAAAGGGGGGGGGGGGGGGGGGGGGGGAAAAAAAAAAAACTAAAAAAAAAAAAAAAAAAGAGGGGAGAAAAACAAAAAAAAAAAAAAAAAAAAAAAGGGGGGGGGGGGGGGGGGGGGGGAAAAAAAAAAAACTCAATAAAAATCCAAAAGCAGGGGCATAGTCTCCCTGATCTACAATATATTGCTGATAAACGAAATGACATGCAGATAACGGAGTTCCAAGTTCACTAATGCAAGGAAATAAGAACAAAGCAATAACAAACAGAAAATATTCGGCTCCTTTGAAAGTGCCGAAAATACTCTCCAATTTCTCAGCCTTCAGCCAAATTCTTCACACCCTTCACTATGCCTCCAAACCCCTACATAAACCCTCTCTGTGGTGCCCACACAAAATGTAACTAACTATACTCTTCATCATCCCAAAAGCAATGAATTCTCCTTCTTACCCCAATCTCATGTGTGGATAATCGGGGGCCTCACAATACCCACCATCTCTAGATTCACCTTGTCCTCAAGGTGAAGATCAGGAAATTGTTGCTTCATGAAATTCGAGGCCTCCCAAGTAGCTTCAATGTCAAGATGTTTTGCTCATTTATCAACCGTTCTTCCTTAACCACTCCCATCAGTAACACCAGTCATTCATTCAGTTACAAATGAGGATTAGCAATCAACCATAATAGCAGTCAATTACTTAAATGTGAGGCCATGTGAGTGCAACAAACATGAATCTTCATAATGCAAACTACAAAAATGTGTCTTCTCATAAGATCCAGTCAGTCAATTTGCCATCAATTCCAATTTGGCTACTACAAAAATAAGCATACAATCCCCAAAACAGAATTTGGTATATCCGGACAGCCTTTATCGAATGATTCAAAATTCTTTCATAAACGTTTAAAACAAAACATATAGTTTCAAATAGCAATTTCAGCGGAAGCATTTCATCAAACCAAACTATTCAAACCTTTCCATAACTTTTAGAAGTAACAAAACCCAGTAGAAACAGTTTTACAGTTAATAAACTAATCTAACACACTGTAATCAAGTCTGAAACGGCTCAAGCGCGTTAATATTTACAGAACCTTAATCAAAATACTTCGAAACTGACCCAAACACAACAACAGATGAGCTCCTAGAGTTCAGAATAGCATTCAAACACTTAAATCCAATTAGAAAGGGAAATCAAAGCAACAATCCTTACCGAAAAGGTTCCGATCCTTGCCGGTTGGTGTTGAAAACGTCCAAACGTGTTGCTTGTGGGTAAACTGACTGGAGATCAACCGGAGAGTGGGACGACGTCGAAACGGAGAGAAACGATGCTGCAAAAACCTAGGCAAAGCCGTTCGAAGTGGTGCTCACGTTGCAAGTCAGATTTGTGGGTTTCACCAACGTGGGTGAGGTCGCGCAAAGATGAATCGCCGGATTCTGTAGGACGTCGACGCTGCTCGTCGGAGGCTCCCCGCTCGTGGTCTGTGATCGCCGGAGAACGAGATTGAACAAGAGAGCGGCGGCAACCAGGGGAACGAAGAAGATGATGACCTCTCTAGAATCTTCCCTTTTCTTTTTCCTTTTCTATTTTCCTTTCGCCCTTTTATGACCTCGCAGACTGAACAGATTTCTTGGTTAAAAAGAAATAGAACAAAATTCGTTTCAACAAAGATCAAAATAAGAATTTAAGAATTAATTAAATTTCCTAACCCAAAATTTTGCAAATGCAATAACTCAATTAAATATAAAAATTAACTCCAATTAACAAACTCTATTTAACCGAATTTGATCTAAATTACATAACCAATAAAATAAACTTTATTTGACTAAAATTGTATTAAAAAAATGTATGAGTTTGAAAATGAAAAAAGATTTAGCATTATGCTTACTTCAACGTCATATATGATATTGCCACTTCAATTCTAAGTGTACGCTTCTTCCCTCTTTAATTTGAATCATTATTTTTTCTTTTTTTTCTTTTTCTAATCTAATTTGTAGCTTAAAAATTATGGCAATTCTTTTTGTTCAATCTTACACCTTTTTCTTCAGTCGATTCTTTAATTAATTTTTCTTTTTCATCGATCAGTTTCTTCCATTTTTCTTCGACTCCATCTCTATATTTTTTTTTCTTTTTTGAGAAGGAGAATAAAAGAGAAAAAGCAACGAGAGAAAGAGCGAAAATTAAGGGTATACATGCACATGGGTTGAGGATGTTATTTGGACCATTAACATTCCAAAAAATTATAATAAAGTCTCCAACCCAACTCTTAAAATTCGAGTTGGATTGGGTTGTCAAGTTATAACTTTTTTTTAATTTAAAATATGTAAATTTATCTACAAAACATACTATAACTAAAATCTCATAAAATTCAAATGTTAAATAGCAAATGTGTATAATGTTTATTACAAATTTTAAACAAATACATATATCATAACAATTTTAAATAAAAAATTAAAAATTCACAAATTAATCCATACAAAGTAATCAAACATTAAATAAAAACAAATATATTCTTTTTATTAATATACATAAAATGGATAGTCCCAGTGGGTCAAGTCTTTTTAACACTCTAGCAAAAATCTTTGTGGGTGCATTATTTGGTTGAAATTTCATATGGCACGATCAAAATTTATGATTTTTAAACTTTAAACTAATTTTCATCACCAATGCAATAAATTTTTTTTTAATGATTAAATAAAGAATTATATCCATATAAAAAGGAACTCGATGGATAAGTGTCTTTTAAAGGGGATAATTAAAAAAATATATATAAAAATAGAAAACAAATTCAATAAATACACAAATTAGTTTTTCTCCAAAGAGTTGAGAAATACAAACTTTCATCTCTGTTTCCAACTCAACTTTTAAACTTCTTTTGTTTTGATTAGCGCTTTAATGACTTAAATACAAACTTTCATCTCCATTTCTAACTCAACTTTTAAACTTCTTTTATTTTGATTAGCGCTTTAATGACTTAGCTAAGGTATGGTTTGACTTCTAAATAGTAATTTCGAGTAGAACTAGGACCCGTTTAGATTGAATAGAGAAAACAAATGTTATTGGTTGTCAAACACTCAAATTCTTTAAAAGAAAATAACGAATATGCATTCCAAACACACCTCTAATCTACATCGAAGTGATTATAGTTAAATTCAAGCAAGTTAACATCAATCTTAATATTAAATAATATCAAGATCGATTAAAGCAACTTTTAACTCTAAAAAAGAAAAGATTTTTCACAGTATTTAGAGCTTACTTGAAGGGTTTAACCGTACGCTAGGCATGAGTCCGATTCAGGTCACGTTTGGCGTGAAATGGGCTCGTAATGGGCCTTTCCCAATTTTCTATCACGGCCCATTCGGATTGTGGGCATTGAGTCGGCCCGTTTGGCGCTCGCCGAAGAAAGGCCGGGGCCCGAAGGACAATGATCGGCGTTTAGAACAATTTAATAAGCAGGAAATGATCTCATGTCTTCACTTTCTTCCCTTCCTGTCTTCTACTAGTCCAATCCGCTGGACGGCGTCCCGACTCCGATGGAAGCTACTTCCAGTTCGCCGTCACCGACTCGTTCCCGCGGCGGACATAGACACAGTGGCTCCGGAAGTGGGGACGAACGGCCAAGATTTTTCGACGCAAAAGCGAAAGCTATTTGTTGGGCTAAGGCGGATGTTGTCCCTGGCCGACATCCCGATCGCTGGCGTAAGGATGCCGCTGGTAATGTAGTCTGTAAGCGCTTCTGCAACTGCCAGGGCTGCCTTTGCTTTGAATACGATCACATTGTCCCCTACTCCAAAGGTAATATGATTTCCATCTCTGCCGCCTTTAGTCGACGAATGGTTTCTAATTCCTATTCGAGAAATGTTGCTTCTGCTGTTGCGTTTTCGTTGTGGATGTATGTAAGGGTTTAGCTTTGATCGTGATGAAATTCGTTCGGCGATTGTTTGCAGGCGGCGAATCCACGGCGGATAATTGCCAGATTCTTCAGACTAGAGTAAACAGATTCAAATCGGACAAAAACGATGTTGATACGTCTGAGTTAAAAGGCTATTCATGTGACGTCAAGTTTACTGGTAATTCTTCATCCTTCCCCAACTATTTCTTTTGAAATTCATGCTCTTCTATGTAGTCTTTTGACACTCGTTGGGGCTCGATAGTCGAGACTATATGACGAACCTATGTTTGATATCTGAATTTTCATATCCCAAATTATGGTCTGCTAATCTATGAGCTGCCCATACCAAGTTACATATAATCAGACTTATGAAATCTCACTTTCTGTACTGCCTATTAATTTTCATAAACCCTTTCTGCCGTACTATTCAAACGCAAGAACTTTACAAATTCATGTTTGTTAAAGCTACGAGTACAACATCCGTTTGGAATACCCAACTAGTTCACCCTTCTGTTGTTTTGTTCCTTCTTGCAATCCCTCCCAGTAGAATATAGCTTTTACCATCAATTTCTTTTGCTCTTGGCTGCCCCATATGGCCATATGTTCATCAGCTTTTACGTAATCATATGGTTTTTTGCTCAAAATTTTTGATGCTGTAAAGTAAAAACTCAGCCTTTCCATGATGCATCTAATTGGCTATTGTGCGTTTGTTTTACCTTTGACGGTCCTTGGTGACATTTTGGGGGGAGTGGACTAGGAACATCATTACATTTTCAGGAAAGCGCTAGAAAGTGAAGTTTCAATTGTTTTAGAAATATCTGTTGTCTTGTTCCATGCTAGCTATCATTGCTGGTGGTAGTTTGTGATTGAATATTTAAAACAAAGGAATGCTTGTAGTTTAGGTCATCTGAAACACAAGTGAAGAATTTCCAAAGATTGCTGTCCAAACTCACTTCCTTAAGGTTATGAATTCAAATCATGTTGTGTACCCACGCACAATATCAAATATCTTATGAAATTTTCATCATTAAATGATGTTGAGAAATAAAATTGGAATAGAGCACACTCTCTGAATCTTGATCAATACCTAAACGTAGAAAAATGCTCTGGGTAGGAATTCTTCAAGGAACAGATGGGTTGCCTCTTAGTTCATCCTCCTTTTCCATATTTGGGTTTCAATGAGACCAACTTGCATACATCTCAACTAATCTCAGGAGAGAATCAACATTCGGTTACTAAAAGCTCTTAGAACATTTTTTTTAATATAGAAAAAACAAAAGAATACAAGGGTGTAAAAGAAAAAAAAAAACATTAAAAAAGGGCTCCAATTGAATAAAATGTTGTCCAAAGAGTAATTATAAAAGATCTCTGAAATCAAAATCCAAAGGGAGACATAAAATTTTACCAAAGACCAAACATCACTAGGGTAGGACCCTCCCCACCCCTCTAAACATTGTGATTCCTCTCTTTCCGTACATCTCATAACAAAGAGCACATCTCAGTACCCAGAGAAAGCACCTGTTCTCACTAAGAAGCAGATGGAGGAGGAATTCTCCTATCAAACCACTGACACTCTTCTTGGATGGTAAGTGGATGTCTGCCATGAATTGTACGTGCCCTAGTGTCCAGTCCACTAGACCGTCTCATGGCAGTTAAGATTTTAGTGTCTGATTAAAGCAATTGATACTTCATCCTTTGAGTTTTTTTCCCCCTCTCTCTCTTACATCTATATATGATGTATTTGGAGTGCATATTTGGTTGCAGACAAGGAGCTTGACGTAATTGAAATGGCTGTTTATGGAGATGTAATCCGGCCAGGGAACCAATGTCGTTGCAGAACAGTTTCTGAAATGCTTGGCCAATATAAATCCAAAGACCGCTTGGCCCCTTGCAAATTGCCATATAATGAAGATTCTTTGTAAGAACAAAGAAGACTTAAAACTAAAGCATGGTTGCCCCATTTGGTATAGATCTAGAATTTAATACACTTGTAAGATTATATCAATTTGAACTGTGGACCTCCATTACTTGATTAGATCAATATGAATGAATATTGACCATCATTTTTTTGTGTATTATTATTATTATTTTGTGTGTTCATTAAATGGCTGATGTGGAGTGGAACCGATCTCAATTTAAGAACAAATTTATTTTTAGTATTTAGAAGTTATTAAATTGATCTAAATTAAGCAAGTGAAAACAAAGTTTTACTAGGCACAAAATTTAAGTTTGTGATGATTAGGTTTGTGGACTTTTAAAAACATTTTAAAAACATCAAATAAGTGTTAGGTCAACATGTTGAAAATTGAGAGATCCACTAGACACTTTTAGAATTTTAAAAGTTATTGGATACTGCTGTTTAAAAAAAATTGTCAAGTTAGAGGTTTAATTTTTTTCTCAATTTGTAATGTCTTAACAAATTGAGTCATGTTTTGTTGATATCGATATTTCAATTTTATAGATATATTGATAAAATATAGATATCTATGAATATTTATGTTAGTCAATAATTTATAGAAAGTATTTAGATTAATATTAAGACATATCGATAAAACATTGTTGTGAAGTTATTGAAAACTTCTATTTTGCTAAGCATACTTGCAACTTTGTGGCTCACAAGTTTGCATCTCACACAGTGAAATCTCAGACGTCGTGGATTTGGCTAGAAGATCATTCACCATGGGTGAACTATTTTTTAATTGTTGAATGTTGTTTTGTTTAGTCTTGTTTGCTTTTGTTTTTACTCCCAAACAAAATTGTGGATATTATTATTAGTATTTATGTTTATATGCGATTAAGTAAATGACATTTTTTATGTTTTGCGAGTATTTATAAAATATGTCAAAAATATAGATGAATGTTTGTTATTGATGTCGAATTTGTCCATATACAAATATATTGACTTGTTGATGGATATTTTAATTCTCAGATATAACTTGAATTAAATTTGTAAATTATTATTATTATTCATATTATTATTATATCATTGCTCATGGCTGCAGCTGCTCGAGTTCTGAGAAGGCGTTTCTCCGTTGTTTGGGTTTTATATGTAGAAGTAGATCAACAAGTCCATCCAATGCACCTTAGCCTCTTTTTCTCTTTGCACTTTATTTGTAATCATTTTTTGAAATTCAAAATTTGAGCATCTAACTTTATAACAACACCTTAATTACTTTTCTTTCCAATCTGTAAACTAATAAAGTGCAATAATTTGTATTTTTAAACTCAAAGATGTTTTAATGGTTAAATTATGTTTATATGGATAACCTTATTGGAGCAAATGTAGTCTAGACTGCATCTAAGTTTTGTGCTTCCTTTCTTCTAAAAAGAATATTTTTTAAGGGCAAATTGCAAAAACCATCCACCCTTGAAGTATGATGTTAGTTTGGTAAGAAATGAGTCATGGTCTCAATAAATGTCTAAGAAGTCGTGGGTTCAATCCATGGTGATCATCTACCTTAGATTTAATGTCTTACGAGTTTCCTTTACATCTAAATGTTGGGTTAAGTGGGTTGTCTCGTGAGATTAGTCGAGGTGCATGGAAGCTGGCCCGAACACTCATGGATATAAAAAAAAAATAATTGCAATTAGACCCTCAAACTCTCAAATGTAGAAATTGGGTCCCTAAACTTCCACAATAATAAATAAAAGTTGCAATTAGACCCTCAAACTTTCGATTGTAAAAATTGGACTTTCAAGCTTACGATAATTATAGAAATTGGATTCACGAATAATAAAAATTGGACTCTTACACTTATACAAGTATTACAATGTATACGATTATATGAGTTCAAAGAATCTAACTCAATTGAAGGTTTAATTTTTCAAATTGAAAGTTCAAGGATTTATTTGCAATTACCCTATGGTGTTTGCAATTTATCATTTTAATCATTTAATAAAAATCATTTAATAAAAATGACAGTGTCATATATTTTCCTACTTACAATTAATTAATTATTCAATGAATCATCCAAACAGGAAACAACAAATAAACATGTCAGAGGCTTCTCTAGATTTCCAGACATGCCAGAATAAAAAGGAAAAAGAAAAAAAAAAAATTGCTCAATGGATGGATACATATTAAAGTGTATATTTGCATATATTTTTAAAACACACCACAGTGGAAGAAATTTTGTTTGAATTTGGAGACATAAATTACAAAATTGAAAGCCAAAATTGTTTGTAAGGAATAATTATTGGCGGCAAAAAAGCAGAAGAGATTTGTTGTTCTGTTTCTTTCTGGACTTCTTAAGCTTTGCAATGCTGTGAAAATGGAGGGTCCACCCTATCTCTCAAATGATAAAGGAAGCAATCCCCCAGTGTGTGTTAGCCACAAAAAAAGGGACCTCCCTCTTATCCTTTTTTTGTTTTTTGTTTTTTATTTATTTATTTATTATTACAACAAAATATTGCAAGTAAACTAATTTAAACTTTGAGGTTGAAATGGACAAATTAAATTATTGTACCTCACAAAAGTTTTGTTTTACCATAAGTAACTTCTCTTTTGAACCATGTCATCCACAACTTTTACTCTAATATGGGTTTGAATCTTCTATCGGTAAATTTTCAAGTTTCGAAATATTTATTTCAATTCTTGAATTAAACAATAAATAATCAACATTTTGGTAAATGTGATTTTTTTAGTTCACCAATGCGTTAGAGTAGGAATTTGAATCTCTAACATTTTGATTGGAAGTATACATTTTACGAAGTTGAACCATGTTCATGTTAGCTTAATTATTATCATTCATATCAGATATGTGCACTCGCGACGTACTAATAAATGTTACAACAACTAATCTAGGTTTAGGTTTGCTCTTATGTAGACATCGAGAGGGCATATCTATTTGGTAAATTTATGATTACTATGACCAAATTGATTTTTTAAATAAATGAAACTATCACGACAAACATTTTAAAATTTCATAGATCTAATATATAAATTTGAAGAAAACAAACACAAAATTAGATAAATCATACCACTATTAACAAAATCATTACAAAAAGTGGAATAAGTGGTTATCCATAATTTTGTTTTAGTACATAAAATCTTTCAAATTTGAGAAAATTAATAGTTTTTAGTTTTTATCTTTATCTCTATCTAACATTTTATAAACCATGCATAAAATATACATGAAAAGATGTTATAATGAATAAAATTATTTCAATTGAAAAATAAAACGAAACAAAGTGATTTTCATTGTACTATTACATTTAGGGAGGGGGCACCAAACGTCAGACACAACGGGGCCCAATTTAGGGGCTCATCTCATGTAATATGAATTTAATTAATTATCTCAAAATAATGACAATTTCTATAGTTAATTTCTTTTATTACGCACATTCTCTGATTTTATATTTAATACCTAATTTTTTTAGTACCATATCGATGGATAGAAAATTGAACTTCGAACTTCTAGAATACTTGATTTTTTTCAGTATTTTTATGTTTAAGTTTAAAATAATAAAAAAAATAAACAAATTGATTATTAAATAAAGCTCAAAACATATGTAAAGTTATACTTGTTTTGACTTTTTAAATTTTAAATTTGAAAGTTTGACCATCTATTTTGTATTTTTTTTTAAAAAAAATATTATATTTTGTGATGGTTGATTAAAAAAATCATACTTTTATTCTTCATAGTTTTCTTTAGTAATATTCTTCATAGTTTTAAAAAGCAAATTACTTGCAAAAGGTAGATTGAGAGCGTAAGAAAAACAAAAACAAAACAAAAATCCCAAAACTATGTCGTTTTAGTGGACAAATTTAGGCATAAAGAATCGGAATGAACCACAATGATCTCAATTATCATCTCCCCCACATTAGGATGATGATGATGACCATGCAGGGGTCCTCACATGCCACGCACGGACTGGATGGATTCAATCATTCCATGGTCCCCACCGTACCGGATCACTTCTTTTTCTTCATCCAGCCGTCCATTCTGTTGACTTTCGCATTCTGACATTGACCAGATGCCACGTCGATTACAGCAGAACCCACTTCTCCTATTCGTGGTCGAAATTTTGTTTTCCCTCAGTGCACGACACGTGATAAGCACGTGGCTGTTTATTTATTTATTTATTATTTTCGTTTTAAATGGACGACTGGCAAATTGACAATGAGCATGATGTGTTCACACGACCTTGCACGTGAAAGACATTTTATTTATTTATTTATTTTTAATCCTAGTAATTATTTTTATGATTCTCTTCGTTAAATTATAAAATAAATAAACTATCAATTTTGTGAATGATAAATCTTAAAATTATTAGTTGGATAAATAATAATAATAATAATTTCACGTAATAAAATATATAAAAAAAGATGTTTTTATTGACTAATTCTTATTTAAAAATAATTAAAAATACAAGAATTATAATATAATAGTTGAAAGTACAAAAATTTAAATGGTGAAAAAAATTTGGAGATTGATATATTTTAGAATATATTATAAGTTAGTCTTTTAGCCTTTCTTATTTAACTTTTCAAATTGTTGTTTAACAATTCATTAATCTATTTGGTTTTTTCAAAAAGAATTATAAATTTATTAAACACAAAACAAAACTAAAAATTTTAAAGTCTTGTCTAACACAAAATCTAATATTATATACAATTAATTTGTTTATTTTATAAATATCATAGATTTATCCTACACAAAATACTCTTTTAGTTCCTTGTTCTTATTTGTAATGTTTGTGTATATATATAACTTTGAAGTTCATTAATCTATTTGAAATATATATATATAACTTTGAAGTTCGTTAACCTATTTGACACCATACTACACTAGTTCTTTAACTTTTATTTTATTTTGTCTTGGTGATGGCTATAATTTCTGTTAAAGTAATGTAGATTTTAGAATAAGATTAACATTACCAAAGTAATTTTAAAAGTTTATTGAAAAGATATTTTTGAGAGATAGAAACTTATACATTTTGTCTGTGTATTTTGCCAAAGACCATTCAAAGTCCATAGGTGGGTCCAAATCCAAAGGCGCCCCATACTTATATGAGGTTCATGTTTCTCAAAAATAAAAGTCAAACTATCGAATACAAAGTCGATCAATTGACTCCGTCCCAGTTTCACACACAAAAAAAAAAACAACGGAGTCAACGTCACCACTAGTACTCTGCAACGTTGAGGGTCACGCCTACTTTGACACCACCAATATTGCACGTATCCCAAACAAAAATTAGAGAACATGCATTATAAATAACTCCATGCCACCATACTAAGTAAATATGTCACATTTAAATTACTAAGAAAACATGTTCACCCTTATAGAGTAAAAAAATAAAAAAAACAACACCACGAAATGGTGAAAGAGTATGAAATTAATTTTAAAATTAATCTAAAATTTAAACATTAAAATGAGTATAACTCATGATGTTATCCTCACAATTTTATCATTATTTAATGATTTAGAGTGCTTTACTATTACGTATCAATGAGGAGGCTTTTAATTTTTCTTTCCACTTTTGTTTTACCGTGTCTTCGTTAAGGAAAAAAAATATATAGTAATAATAATAAAATCATGGGGACCATAACAGTTGACGTGGTCCATACCATTCATTGCAATTGAGAATTTTTTAAATCAACAAAATTTAACATTTTAGATGAAATGATATAAATATCAACATTGACGTTTACATGGAAATGATGAAATGGTCAATTCAATAATTTTAATTAGTAAAATAATATAAATGATGGTAGGTTATGGTTTAGCACTATTATACAAAAGGTCAAATAACCTAATTAGTATGTCTATTTTTAACTAAAAAGTATAAAGTTCGAGTGTCTCATTCACGTTGATCGAACTTAACAAAATATGTGTTACTGTAAAAATATATATAAATATGTAACCGTAATTTGTTGACATATTACATTTTATCGGAAAGGAAGAGATAAAGGATAAATAATAATTAAAAAATAATAATTTGACACCTTCAACAACATGCACATTACTTTTTTATTAGTCAGTTTAAATGAAAACTATTAAGAAAGTATTTTATAATTGTATACTAAAGTGTCTTTTGTGTGAGTATTTTATCTTTTCCTCCTCATATTCATCTATCAAGGGGAAAAACGAAGTTAAGTAATCCAGAAGGATATTAAAGTAAACATTTTAGAAAGATATATATGCCAAAGCGAACATAAGCTAGTGACATATGAGTGTGCTAATAATATGATGTATGTGGTTCGTATTCCTCTACTTCTAATTGTACTAAAAAAAATTGACATAAAAATTTGTACTATCAATGTCAAATATTTAGATTGATAACATAAGTTTATGTCAGTTGAGTCATACTCGTATCGACTAAGAAATATGAGATATATTATGGTTGCATTAATTTTTTTAACTAAAGTGCTTTAAAGAAATGTGAAAAATAAAACATAGGTGTTACAAATTTCTACCCTTTTATCTCTATTCGTGCATGTATTATCTCATATTCTTGCTTTTATTTGAAGTTTGGTGTACAATCATGCAATACTCATTTATGTGTTATTAAATTATTGAGTTTCGCAATAATAAAATGGAAAAAAAAAACAAAAAAAACAATAATCTCTCTTTTTGTTTTTGCTTCGGTTTTTTGAAATTCAACAATAATGTATCTTCCACCTACCAAAACTATCAATTAGCTCCGGCATATGGCCCACCGATATATATTGTCATTTAGAAAATTATTAATTTATATAATGAAGTTCAATATTTATATCAATTCAAACGATAGCTAATAATTTTACTGTATAAATTTCTTGTAAATGTATTTATACTTTCTATTACATTCCATTTAAAAAAAATTATGTGTGAGATTTATAAATGTATCCATTAAACATTAAACTTTAATAATGAACCAATTTAGATTTTTAGTCAAAATTTTCTTTGAGAACTGTTTATAAATTTCGTCTACTTTAATCGTTCATTTTGTTAAATCAACATTTAAAGAAGTTTACATACAGTTGAGAATGAATATATGGATGATATTCAAATGTAATTGCAATAAATGGTCCAAAACGTTATGACTTATGAAAACTTAAAAGTTTAATTGACTTAAATTATAAGTTTCACATAATATTAGTTGAACAAAATCTTGATAAAGGTGTAAATTGATACACTTTTACCCCAGAGTTTAGGAGTATAAATTGGTATTGGTTCAAAATTAAATTATGATGTTCTAATTTTTACAATTTAAGGCATACATTTAAATATATAAAATTGATGTCAATTGGCGTATTTATCAACAATATACTCTAACTATGATGAGTAACTTTTCATCTTCTTTTCTTTTCTTTTAGGATAATTCGAGCATAGTTAGTTAATTGAGAGGAGACATATATCATGACTAAAACGAGATGTTCGAGCTCACATGAATTTGAGACGTTTACATAATTAGTATAATGTTAAATATGCCAAACTCATATGTATATAAAACATACCAAATAAAATCTTCTTAAAAAAAACATAACAAACAAAAATATCACCTACGTTGTAACTCTGTTATAATATATAGTGATGCTAAGCTTAATAATGAAATTTCTTGGATAGCTGTGTTTTTTTTTTTCTTTTCTTCTTCTGCATTTGATTTTTTTTTAAAAAAAGAATTAATTAACATAAAATCCTTTGATGAAGAAAGTTTTAATCAAATGTTTAACTTCGATATGATTACTTCCAAATGAACAATAAATTACTCAAATTTCAAATAGTTGTTTTATTTATTTAAATGAATAATTTAAAAAATATTTAGCATCTTTTATCGTAAATTTAACAAAAAGAAATTATAGTTATTATATTATAAAATGAAATTAACTGCTGTTTTATATTATGTAATGAAAATTAATAAAAGGTAGTAATTGAAGCTATTGGTGTGTATATATATATACACGGAAATAAGGAGAAATTTGAAAAAATTAATAAAAAGGAGTAATTGAATCCATATATATATATATTACAAATGAAAAATATTCGAGTGGGAGAACCTCTTCATTCCCGCCCTATTCCCGATCGAGGACCCGTTTTGTTTCCCCAGTTTGACTCCCATCCCCAGTAAAATAGAGGATTCCCTATCCTAATCTGTGCGAGGTTTTTGCCATCCCTAGGAATAAGAAAGCGATGGGTTTTATTAATAAAAAACAGGGGGTGAAAATTATTTACAAAATAAAGAAAAAAAAACACTCATATACAACAAACCTTTTTTCCCTTACAAAAACTATTTTGATTTAAATACTTTAGGTTGCGTATTTTAGATATTATATTTTCAAATGTTCAATTTCACTATAACCAGACTAGAGTACAACATTAGAGAGAAAAAATCCGCCTTTGAAATCTAACGGATCAAAATGGAAAAATTATCCAACCAGACATGAGAACGACTCCCACTAATCGTTCAAGAAACTAAATTGTCTACCACTTGGTTATGTGATCGATCAATTTACGCAATTGTTGCACAACTGGATCCTCACTGCCTCAAGGATCTCCTCCATTGCCTTCAAATTAAAAATGATCCACAATATTAACTCATCGTTGATTTTTTTTTTTCATTTGTCTCTATTAACATTGTTTACATAAATTTAGAACATGTTTGCCATAAAATTATATTTTGTTGTATGAAAATTATTATTATTATCTATAAATTTTAATTTTGAAAAAATAGATTAAAAATTATTAAAAAAAATATGAACTAAAATGAAACGAAATCAAACTATAAAAATTAAAATAATATATTTTTTAAATATGTTTTTATTGTTTTTAATTGGGTTGAAATTGAAATAACAACACCAATAGAAAATAATAAAATAAAATAATGAATGCCATTAAATAACTGAATAAGATATTATAAATAGTCTTTTTATATGCATTAATTTTCGAGCTATGAAATTCAATGAGTTGATTTGACATTTTCATGCTTTGCCTTTATTTCATAGATTTCAACCAAATAACCTAGGGTGTGTAGCCATTTTTTTTAAACAAAAATTTTCAATAATATAATTAAAACAACAATTTTTTCAAATATACAAAAATAAACTAAAATATTTATAAATATAATAAAATTTTATTGTCTATCTGCAATATATTGTAATATATCATAGATAAACACAATAATAGTTTATTATAGTCTATCTTAGATAGACTATGATATTTTGATATTATTTATAAATATTTTTAACAATTTTATTATTTAAAATAATTTCTCTAATTTCAACTATTAGTAAATTTTGTAGCTAAGTTACATTTGACATTTTGTAAATGTTTCAAAAACTACCATTAAATATAAATTATTTGGAATTCCAAACAAAAATTTAAACTTGAATCAACATAGGGATGACTTTGAATAGTCCAATGATCTAAATTTTTGTTGGACCATCATCACACCATATTCCTGATAGATTTGAGATATTTATGAAAAAAACATAAATGATATCGTAGCTGTGGAAAGAATAAACTTATTTTTCAAACAAAAAATAATATTTCAAAATATTTTATATGATTTATTTTTTTAAAAAATATTTTAAATGACAAGATTGTTGAAATATTTACAACTAATAGTAAAATACACATCTATCTATGATAAACCGTGATAGATCGTGACATAAATAGCAGTCTATCCCAATCTATCCGAAAATTTTTGTTATATTTATAAATATTTTGGTTCATTTTGCTATATTTGAAAAAAGTCATTAGTTTTTATATATATATATATTATACTAAAATATAAAATAATATGTTTTTCTATACAAATAAAATTATATACTGTTCCAATAACTATTTTACGCAGTTTTAAATTTTGAAATATGTTAGTAACTTTCAATCGTGTTGTAGCAATTAACAAATCAGGTTACTAAAAACATAAATCAAGTCAAAATTTAACAATTTTGGTTAAATTACAAAATTTGATCTCCATAATTTAAAAAAAAGTTAGAATTTAGTCCTTATACTTTTGAAAATTAGAATATGATTTCTATGGTTTGGAGAAAATAAGAATTTAGTCTCTATTGTTTGTCAAAAGTTAGAATTTAGTCTCAACTTTATGGACTATTTATAAGAATTTTTATCTAACAATGGACACCAAACTTTAATTTTAGACCATAGGGACCAAACTCTAACGACTTTCAAATTACAGTGACTAAATTTGCAATTTAAAGTCTCGTTTGATAACCATTTCGTTTTTTTTTTAATTATTTTTGAAAATTAAGGTTATAGACACTATTTCTACCCCTTGATGTCTACTTTTTACTCACGGTCTAAAAAGCGAAGTCAAATTTTGAAAAAAAAAATAGTTTTTAAAAATTTGTCTCTTTTTTAAATTTGAATAAAAACTCAACTATTATAATTAATAAATATAAAAAAAAAATTGTAGAAAAAGGAGACTTTATTTTTAAAATAAAAAATAAAAAACGAAATAATTATCCACCGCTGGGTAAACAATAACAATATACATTTTCAAGAGAATGTTAAAAAAAGAGAGAAGAGACATGGTTCAAGATAATAAAATAAAAAGGGAAAAAACATTGTGAATGTAAGAAAGAAAGAAGAAGTGCCACGTGGGAGCCACGTAGGCAGAAGAGATCGGTCGATAGCCAGCGGGAAAAGCAAAATTTGTCGTAGTGGACGTGGAAGGGGTTTGGTGTGTAAGAAAGAGAAGAGAAGTATCCTTTCTCTTTTATCCACTCTACTACGTCTTTCTTTCTCTCATGTCACATTAACCCCTTTGCCTTTCTGAATTCGTAATAATTCTAAGTCCTTTCCATTCCTCTCCTCCATTTTTTATTTTTACCCCATTTTTATTTTTTATTTTTTTCCTTTCCTCCTTCAATCTCTCTGCCCTACTGTCACTTCTCTCTACTCTTTCAATTCTCATTTCTAATTCTTCAACTTCTCTTCTTCGTTTTTTTTTTTCTTTTTAATTTTGATTTTTTTCGTGTTTTTTTTTTCCTTTGGACTTTTCCCCCCCATTCACGCCTGGGGTTTAATTGCCGGAAAGTAGTCGGGATTTTGTTTTTTTAGCTGTCTAAATCTCGCTCTGGCTTTGAATTTCTGGATTTTGGGCTGAATTTCGAAGGTTTTGGCTGTGATCGGACCTTTTAATTCCAAGATCTGCTCTGTTTCGGTGGTCAATTTTGATCTGGTTAGTGTTTTATTCAACAACGGGTTTGGATCCGATCGAGGAAGAAACAGCGCCATCCGATGGCGCTGTTCAGAAGGTTCTTTTACAGGAAGCCGCCGGATCGGCTTCTTGAGATCTCCGAGAGAGTCTATGGTACGCTTCCTTTTTAATTTTTATTTTTCTTCTTAATTTCGTGTTGCGTTGTTTTTTTTTCCCCTCTTCTTCCCGCGTTTATGCAGCTTCTCAAAATGCTAAGCTATTGCAGAATGTTAAACTCATGGTGTCATTTGTTTATGTGGGTAGTCAGGTGATTGCTTATTTTTCTAGCTTTATGCAAGCTCAATTCTTGACGTTTAATGCCAATTGGGACAATGCCGTAATAAACCCTTGGAGTCTAGGTTTAGCTGCTTCGTAACGCAATACTTCTGATGCAGACTGTCTCCTGTACTTAATTCCTTCTGGATTTTTTTCGCCCCCTACTTCTATGCTCTTTGACCTGTGTAGTTGTGGATTGTAATGGAAACAACCTCCTATCCTCGTTGACACGCTTTCTCTCTCGTTTGCGTTCATCGCTTATAATGCATTGCCTGTTTGAGTGTGATTCTTATGGAATATGAGTTTGGTTGCCGCTGGAGCTGCTGGTATATCAAATACTCTATTAGAGCAAGAATCTACAATAATTTGTACTTAAAAAAAGGAAGATTCTAGACTTCAACTAAATGATTCATGGTGCTAGAGAAATGCACAGTTGTAATTATAATAACTTTTTTGGGATTCGAGTTGAAAGAGAAACTAAATACAAGATGTAATAAGTGAAAATCACGTAGAGGGGCTGAATGAATGGCAAGTATAAAGCTTAACAAACGAAGGAGAAGCCCACTTTTTGAGGTGGCCAACCTTTTTCTCTTACAGTTCTGAATACTAATAACTACATAATATTCTATTATGTTGTTCCTATGTTAGTAGCTTCGTTTAACATAGGAGGCTTTGTCTGTCCTGAGATGGTTCAAGGTTCAATCTGTTTATGAGTTTTTCTCTCTATATCAATGCTTACTCCATTAGTTTAGTAATTCATTGTTAGGAATAAGAGGCCAGCTTGCTGTTTTTGTGAACTTATTTGTTTTATCATGAAGAGAGCTACATACTGTTTTGTGGTCCATCTCCCCTGTTCTTCTATCTATGTAATCATGCTGTATGCGGTTACCTGTCCATGGAAACCATGTCTAATGGAACCTACTTAAGTAGAAGCTGTTATATGGGAATGCATTTCTGCACCAGTTTACAGAGTCGTGGTGCTACACAACTCTTTAATTGAGTTAGGCTGAGGGCTCGGTTTTCAATCACATATTCTGTTTTAGCTACCTGTCAAATATGGATATTTTGATAGCAACTTGAGTGACGGTTTTTAGTGGTGGCACAAGGTAACTTATTATGCTTATAATTTGTTTTCAGTGTTTGATTGTTGCTTCTCCACGGAAGTGTTGGAAGAAGAAGAATATAAGGTCTACTTGGACGGCATCGTAGCACAGTTACAGAGCCACTTTCCTGATGCCTCATTCATGGTTTTCAACTTCAGAGAAGGTGGTAGGCGAAGTCAAATTTCTGATGTACTGACTCAGTATGACATGACAGTTATGGACTATCCTCGGCAATATGAGGGGTGTCCTTTATTGCCATTGGAGATGATTCACCACTTCCTTCGATCAAGTGAAAGCTGGTTGTCACTGGAGGGTCAACAGAATGTGCTATTGATGCATTGTGAAAGAGGAGGATGGCCTGTTCTTGCATTCATGCTAGCTGGTCTTCTTTTGTACAGGAAACAATACAGTGGGGAGCAGAAGACTCTTGAAATGGTCTACAAGCAAGCTCCTAAGGAACTTCTCCATCTTTTGTCTCCTTTAAATCCTCAGCCTTCCCAGCTGAGATATCTTCAATACATTTCCAGGAGAAATTTAGGTTCTGATTGGCCTCCATCGGATACACCTCTAGTTTTGGATTGTTTAATACTAAGAGTTTTACCTCTTTTTGATGGGGGAAAAGGATGTAGGCCTGTTGTGCGTGTTTATGGTCAAGACCCCTCAGCACCGGCCAATAGAACTTCAAAGCTTTTATTTTCGACATCAATCAAAAGAAAACATATCCGCAACTACCTACAGGTAATGACTCAGCAACACAAAATCTGAAAGCTGAAGTTGACCAACATTTAAGTTTTCTTATTAATTGTTACCACAGGCAGAGTGTATGCTGGTGAAAATTGATATTCATTGCCATGTTCAAGGGGACGTAGTTCTTGAATGCATCCATATGGATGAAGATCTAGTACACGAGGAGATGATGTTTAGAGTTATGTTTCACACAGCATTTGTTAGATCAAACATGATGATGCTGAACCGTGATGAAGTTGATGTTTTATGGGATGCGAGGGAGCAGTATCCCAAGGACTTCAGAGTTGAGGTAACTTATTGGTTCTTTTGTGAATGCGCCTTTGTGATGTTATAAAAGTTAACCCAAGATTTCATTTATCTCAGGCACTCTTTCTGGATGTTGATGCTGTTGTCCCCAGTCTCACCACATCCTTCGATGATGAAGATGGAAATGAAACTGGAGCTGCTTCTCCTGAAGAATTTTTTGAGGTCGAAGAGATCTTCAGTAGTGTAATTGATGGGCAGGAAGCAAAGGGGTCCAGTGATCCTCATGTAGTCAATCATATAAACCGTAAAGAAGATTGGAAGGAGGACTTTGATCCTCCTGCATTCCAGGATTGTGACGATGGAAATCTTAAGCATGATAAGAAATCAGATTTTGATGCAGTGAAGGACATTACTGTGGATGATGTGAAGTACAAACTGGATGAAAATATATATTTTGATCTTAATGCAGTTAAGGACATTGCTGTGGATGATGGGGATATGAATTCAAATTCCTTTTTGGTTGCTGCTAATGTCCCGACTCATGTGAAAATCCAGGGGTTGGTGGATGATGCATACGAGAAATGTGAAGATATGGAAGAAAAGGATGATGGAAGAGATACTACACCTGAGAAATTGGAAAACAAGGTTCTGCAGAAAAAGTTGAGTGCTGATGGTTCTAGACAAAAATCAGAAAAATTGCAAACACCGATTCCCAAGAAACAGCCTATTTCAAGTGGAAAACCGACCGCTGATATGGGTTTAGCCAAACAGAAAGTCAAACAACAAGAGACTCAAGGTTTCTCTGCAAAACAAGCGAAGCCAAATGCAGTTTCTAGGTGGATCCCTCCTAACAAAGGCTCCTATATGAATTCTATGCATGTTTCCTATCCACCTTCAAGATATAACAGTGCCCCAGCTGCTTTGGCAAGTATTGCATCATCGAAGGATGTAAATGCAAATTCCAAAACGAAGCCTGCTGCCACTACTGATTCTCTGGTTGCTACAGATGTTTTTACTGAACGAAAAAACTATGAAGTGGATTCTGTGAGGCCTTCACACTCCGCCCCTGGGAACCTCATGCTTGGCCCATCATCTCCAGTTGAGTCAATTGAGGAGACATATTCTTCCTCTGAAACTTTAAAACCATCACATAGTGATGCACAACTTGGAGTACCACTTCCCCCCCTGCCCACAAAGCCTCCATCTCCATATTTACCATCACCCCCCCGGGCAAATGAAATACCTCCTCCACCTCCTCCACCTCCTCCACCACCCACTTCATTTCATCATATAGCTACAAGGTCCTCTGCTCTACCACTTTCCGTGTCTTTAGCACCACCACACATAGTTAACTCACCAAAGGCAGTGAATACCCCTGCCCCTCCCCCTCCCCCTCCATCTAGTAGGCAGAATAGTGTTTTGCCCCATTCTTCAACACAACCATCATGGGAGCAAATATATTCTTCCGTTTCTACTGGAACGGTGACTGGTTCTATACCTCCTCAACCCCCACCTTCCTCTGTGGGCATGCCATCTACATTAAAGAATATTGTAAGTACTTCTCCAGTACCTATTTTGTCACCTCTTTCAGCCCTTCTTGCCTCATCACATAAAGGGATATCACTAACCCCACCCCCACCCCCACCTCCCCCTTCCCCTCCCCCACCTTCTATGAAACATGAAGCACTTGTTCCACCACCTCCTCCAACCCCGCCTCCACCGCCCCCACCCCCACGCCCACCCCCACCCCCACCCCCATTAGTGCATGGGGCATTTCCTTCACCATCTCTAATGAAAATAGCACCACCCCCACCACCTCTGCCCCCACCCTTGCATAGTGCATCTCCAGCACTATCTTTATTACATGGAGCCCCACCTCCACCATCTTCAAAGCAGAGAGCATCACCTCCGCCACCTCCTCCTTTGCCACCTTCCATATATGGAGCCCCACCTCCACCACCTCCTCCCCCACCACCTTCCATGTACGGAGCCCCACCTCCACCACCT
>QLSR01000225.1:3040898-3095389 GCA_031780015.1 Citrullus colocynthis
GCCCCTCCCCCACCGCCACCACCCGGGGGTGGTAGAGCCCCTCCCCCACCGCCCCCGCCCGGGGGTGGTAGAGCCCCTCCCCCTCCTCCCCCACCCGGGGGTGGTAGAGCCCCTCCCCCACCTCCGCCGCCCGGGGGTGGTGGAGCACCAGCACCACCTCCCCCTCCTGGTGGAGGTCGTGGAGCACCTGCCCCTCCTAGACCTCCTGGTGTTGGACCTCCTCCACCTCCACCACTAGGTGCTAAAGGAGCAAATGCTCCACCTGACCCGAGAGGTTTGTCTTCTGGGAGAGGGCGTGGGCTAACACGCTCTACAGCTACAGCACCTCGAAGGTCCTCTTTGAAACCTCTACATTGGAGCAAAGTAACGAGGGCTCTGCAAGGGAGCTTGTGGGAAGAACTACAAAGATACGGCGAGCCTCAAATGTATTATGAATTCTCTTTTAATTTATCTTTATTTATTTGAGTTTGAAATTCACTCTCTGCCTTTCAAGAAGATATTTCTCAGTACTTTTATAAGTTTATTGCTGTTTGAGTATTATATTGGTGCTTCTTTTTTCTCCTCCCCTCAGTGCTCCAGAGTTTGATGTGTCTGAGTTAGAGACTCTCTTTTCTGCAACTGTTCCCAAACCTGCTGATAAATCTGGAGGGCGAAGGAAGTCTGTTGGATCCAAAACTGACAAAGTTCACCTGGTAATTTTTTAGATAGTCTGTTGTTGGAACTGCCATTTTTATGATGGGAAGTACTTTAAGGATTAGTATTTAAATTATATGCACCTGTTGATTATTACTGACTAAGAATTATTTGAAAACCTGACACAATTAACAATAAGAGTTGAGAGTTTTTAATTGATGGTTGGTATCGGTGTGACTTAAAGAGCTGTACCCTGTGATGCAATGGGAAAATGATTCAAACAAATTTGAAACAGTAGCTCAAAATTAAGTATGACTAACTTCAGTTCCTATATCTCCTTCATTTCTCAAAATAACAGAAAATTCACTTGAGTTTAGAAAACCCTCAGTTTGTGGAATGCAGCACAGAACTAAAAAGTATCTTCTTGAAAAGTTTATCAACCATCATAGATTGATGCGCAACTCTAGTTCTTGGCAGATATCATAAATTCTTAATCTCATCTTTGGTGAACAATGTGATCTTTGCTAATTATGTACTACTTGGGAATCTTCAAATGCTGAGTGACCTTAAGGAAATAAAGTGACCTCTGAAGTTTGCCATTCTCATATTTAAGCAATTGTAACATCAATTTTTTGAAGGTGCCTTCTGAGATTCTGCATTCCTTAACAAATTGTGTTTTATTATCTTCTAATATATATTCTTTAAATGATGTTCAAAAGTTGTAGTTTAGCTTGGCATAGAAGCAGGCCTTTTTGATTGACATACTTTTCAGGACCAATGGGTTCTTTTGGATGTGCATGTATAATGAGCAAGGAATAATTCTTTTTGTGTATGTTACAGTGACTCAGTGAGTATGTTAACTGTATTAGCTGGTTATATGAGTCTTTAGCCAATGCGATTTACACAATAGTTCTCTCAAAATTCTCTACACTTTGTTAGATTGCGGCATTGCGCAGATGGGAGTGTAGGGTTGTTTAGGGTTTCTTGGGTTGTTTTGTTATTTCTTTGAAATGAGACTAAGATTTGCAATTTCCAAAGAGAATCCCCCACATTGGGAAGTCTCATTTTCTGCAAGTCCTTGTATGTTCTGAAACAAAGCATGAACATTTTGAATGAGAACTTTGGTTTGAAGAAAAGAACATAAGACCATTCTGTCTTTTATAAAGAGTTTAGCATTATTCTGTTGGTTGTGTATGTGGATATGATGTGGTGGCCTTTTGGGGTTTTTCTTATTTTGTTAATTGGCTAACTATTATTTATAACCACACGTTTTAGCTTTACTGTGTGGTCAAGTCTTATTCCTTTGTAAGCTGCTGGGTATTATTTGTCCAGAACCTTTCATTTGTTAACCAGCCTGTATAAAGGCTTGTATCATTGTAGTTCACATCTATCACTTGAATATAATCCTACTTCAAGAACTCTTTAAGATTTGAGTCTCCACCAAACTGGTCTCAAGAGTGCCAAAAATGAAAGGACCTGATGGCTTGGAAACAATACCAGCAAAACCAATGATTCTCCACCTCATGATGCTGAAGCATCTTCTTCCTCTTCCCTTCCTACTCTCAATCGCTGGTTGATATATGTTGAAACCTTGGCAGGAAAACTAAGTGAGAACATGGTTGGAGTTCAGACATCCATGGGTCGAATGCAACAAGCCATTGAACATCTAACTCAAGAAATTGGGTAGGTCTCTAACAACCAACCTTGAGAACAAGAAAATGCCATCAACATCCAAGAACTACAAGAAAACAGAAGATAACCTAAAAGACAGCAAAGAAGGAAAGACATTCCTCCTCAAAACATCTCTAGAAATCAAGAACCTGCAAGAACTCCTCCAAGGGGACAAAATAGGGGATTTCAGCCTGCAAACCATGCTCAAAATCATGTTCCAATCCATTTACAACTCGAAGTCACTGTCAGATCGATTCCTCATATTCTGCTTGGATATGAGTCTGAATCTGACTCCAGTGATGATGAGTATCCATTTCCTTATCCAGAATATCCTCCAAGATACCCCCAACCTTAACCATCTTATCAAGGAAATCCCCAAAAAGGCACCCACATCAATGACCAGGATAACATTCTTATTGCTATTGTTATTATTAGAGTGATGCTTTAGCTTTTAGGGGCCCTATATATATCATATTTAACTTTGTTTAGTGCACTTTGGAATTTGGATGTTGAATTATATTGATTATTATGTTTGGGCATAGAGATGGCAGGAGTGGGAATGGGATTATTTGATTACAAAGGAAACATGTTCTGGATTCCTTGTTTGAGACAAGGAGGTTTGGATCACTCCAATTAAGGCAGCATAGTTCAGAGCAACTTATTTAAGGATATTGAGGAATTCTGGAAGGCTAAGCTATCTCTTCCAGATGTTGCTCGTTCATTTAACATTATAAGAAAATACTACACATCACAATTCCAACTTGAAAGCTAGACCGAGTTCAACTTTGGTGGGTGCAAAATCAGTCGGAATCAATAGCTATAACACAATTTATTTGTGAAGTTATATGGAGACATTAACTTCAGACTGAGTTAGATTTCAATATCTCAATTTAGTAAAAGTGCAGGGGATAACGGAACTACTTTCCTAGTATGATATTTCTTGAGCTAGCAATGATTATTGGATTTTGTTAAACCACCAAATATGTAAAAATGGAAGAATAGGTTAGGACAAAGTGAGCATAGTTCAACTAACATATAGTATATGTTAGGTAACCACGAGGTTTGTCCCTATTGTACTAAAAAATTGAAGGCTCTAAATAGGGTTGGCAATGGAGCCGAGGCGAGGTGGGTGGGGGTTTCTCGTCCCCGCCCCCGTGGGGGGAATTTACCCCTATGGCCTGCAATAGGCAGGGATGGGGGCGGGGATTCCCTGTCGGGGAAATGGGTCCCCGAGCAAGCCAGCGAGAGAGGGTGAGAGCAAGAGCGAGACTGTGAGAGAGGGTGAGAGCGAGAGGTTGTTCGAGAGAGGGACCAAATTACTACCAATTAATAAGTTGAGGGACTACACAAAAAAATAAATAAAATTCACAAGCTCAAAAATCCTTTGGGTTTGATTGGGACTTGGGTTTGGGTGAGAGCGAGAGCGAGAAAGAGAGAGAGAGCGAGAGTGTGAGAGAGAGCGAGAGAGATAGAGTGATTGTGAGTGAGGAAATGATGTGAGAGTGAGAGCGCGCGAGAGTCAACTATAAAATTAATTTTTATATTAAACGGGTTGGTGTCAGGGATTCGGGGTCGGGGTCGGGTTCCTGGAAAAGGTCCTGGTTTGATCCCCATCCTTGGTCAAACCGGGGATTCCTCGACTTTGTGGGTTTTTTGCCAACCCTAGCTCTAAATAAATCTTTTTATTTATTGAAAGAACAACTTTCATTGAGAACGGATGAAACAGTACGGGATATGCACAAATAAAGCTCCCAAACGAACACTCCTAAAGGAAAGGGCTCCTGTTGTAAAAATGAAGGCTCTAAATAAATCTTTTTATTCATTGAAAGAATTTCATTGAGAACGGATGAAATAATACCGGACACGCACAAATAAAGCTCTCAAAAGAAAACACTCCTAAAGGAAAGGGCTCCTGTTGTTCAAAATAGAACACAAAGAATAAATACAAAAGCTCTTTGCAGTCAAAGTCCAAAGAGAAACGTGATATCTAACAGGGACCAAACATCTAAGGGGTGGTTAATATATGTACTCCAGCATAAGAGGAATTTATTAGTTGAACATTCCCCTAATAAACTCCCCTTATGCCGGAGTACATATGGGTTCTGTCGTTCAGTAAAGTGTCTTTATTGTGTTTCAACACTTTGTTAGAAGAAGGCTCCTGTGTGTTTCGGTTTATATGTATAGAGTATTCTCTCCCATTTTACTTGCTGTTAGATTGCATTGTATAGTTGGGAGATCACTATTTTCATCCAAATTTGTCTACTTTTTGTGTAATGACTTTTTGTTCACAGACCTCGATATAATACTCCCACCTCGTTGATAGAAATGTACTTAGCAAAGGTTTACTTATTTAAGATGGATCCCCGCATGGATCATTGTAAAGAAATAATGTGTAATCTGCTGAATCATATTTCTCACTTTGTTGGTGGTCAAACTCTTATACTGTTGCCAAAGTGAACTTAGCTTAGTAGTAATTGACATGATCTTCCTTCCCAGAGGTTAAAGTTCGATCCCCCACTCTATTAATTGTTGTACTAAAAGAAAACCCTCTTACACGGCTATATATGTATGTGTGTGTATATATTTTGTGGTGGTTGGGGGGTGTTTATTTTTATTTTTATTTTTTAATTTTTTTAAAAATTTTAAATTAATATTTTTAAATGAATATTGAAACTGTTATATGATGGACAGTATTTTGTTTCTTTATAATAGGCTGATGTAATGAAAACTTTGAATAATATTTATATTGTTATGCAGATTGACCTCAGGAGAGCTAATAACACCGAAATTATGCTCACCAAAGTAAAGATGCCACTTCCTGATATGATGGTAAGATGCCAGACTAACTTCTTATTTTCAATACATCTACGTATTAACTGAAACCATGCTTTACCCTTGTAGTAGGTTTTCATGGTACGTTTGAAACCATCTCAAAGACATTGATAAGCACACTTGACACCTTAATTTCGTTCTATTATCATGATCATGATGACTAAAGTTGCTTTTTACCTTTCATGAGTCTAGCATACAAAGAAATTATTTCCACTGTTGTAAGAATTGTTTTCCATGGCATACATGGACTTTTGGCAACCAAAATTAGATAATTTTGTCAAATTCTCTAGAGGGAGCAAGCCCAAGTCCTACTATGCTCGTACAATATGGTAGTTGATGATTCAAATCTTAGGTCGTAGGAGAGATGATGGCTTCCATATGATCCTTTAATATCCATATTGTTCCATCTGGTTCCGATCCTTTGCCTCTTAGTTGACCTAATGGACAAACTAATTGCACCCTGCAACAATTGAAGACGGGAATGATTTTAGTTTAAGTGAAAAAATTGATTGACCCCCACAACAGCTATTCAGTCTCATACTGGCACTATCTATTGTGGTCCTTTATCTTCCAAGGGTAGAAGAACGAGCTGGAATTCTATTGCAAGCTATAAAAGATACTTGTGAACTTTGAACCTGTTTTATTTTTTGGAATAACCCGCCTGTCCCTACAATATTTGGGTATCAAGGAAACTCGTAGGATATTAAATCCTAAGTAGGTGACCACCATGGATTGAAACCACCTATCCTCTTGTTACAAACATCATATTTTAAATTAAGCCTGAATAGACTGCTGATGTATCACTTGAAACTTGGAACCATATTAGTACTAGTATGAATTCTAACAAAATAAAAATTTGGTATCCAAAAAACGGTAAGATTACTAGATGTTTCTAGTTCAACATTACTATTCTTGGTAATATCTTTCTAAATTTTTGAGTCAATTGATCCACCAACAGTCACTCAAGGCAGTTTATTGATTAATGATTTTACCAATCCCCTTGATTTGTATCGTTTAAAACAAGTTATGCAAGACGAAGGTATAGATCCCATCCCTTAGATTTCGGATTCTCATATCTTTGATCCTTATACTATTCGTGGTAATATCTTTCTAAATTTTGGAGATTTTGAGTCAATTGATCCACCAACAATCACTCAAGGCAGTTTATTGATTAATGATTTTACTAATCCCCTTGATTTGTATTGTTTAAAACAAGTTATGCAAGATGAAGGTATAGATCCCATCCCTTGGATTTCGGATTCTCATCTCTTTGATCCTTTACAAAATCTTCCAAGGTTCTCAAGGAACCCTTTTAAATCATTTTCAGAAGAAGATGCGGACTTATTGAAGTTATTCTAGCCGAAAGAGACAGAAGAACAAGTAGATGATCCTCTGTTAGTCTCATTCAAGGAGAATCTGGTGAACTTCCCCTCTGCAAATGCAGCGAGTGGTTCGGAGGTTGAAGATGATGGTGTGAACAAGGTTCAAGAAATTTTCGAGTCATCATCAATGAGGAAAGAGGCATTTGAATCGAATTTAATGAAGGAAGAGTTAGAGGAATACCAATCGGTTGAATTGCCCAAGAAATTTTCAAAGGGAACTTCAAACGTTGCGTTGGTTGAAGCAAAAGACAACCTATTAAGCGTTAATGCTAAAAACGTTTCTTCTTCAGCCAACTGTTTTCCAGCTTTTCCCCTTCGTTGCTCTCGGAAAAAAGGTTTTAAAGCACCGGCAACCACAGTTACTCATTATGAATTGGAAATTCCAAACGTTATGGCTTCTAAGCATTTATTAGGCATTCTCTCTCCAAAAAATTAATGAGTCGTTACCACTTTCCTCACCTAGATTACTTGATTCAAGCGAAGCCCATCAGTCACAAGCAGAAAAAGCCAAAGTACTCTCCCCTTGGTCACTAATTCCTCCTCGTTATTTCTTGAATCTCCTCTTGTTAAGAGAAATTTATTTCCAATTCCCGCATTTCCCAAGCATTACTCCCGAAAGGCATTGACGATTACTTCAAAAGAAAGTGAAGTGAACCCGGATGTCCTAGAAGAAATATGTATTTGCTTGCAACTTCCTTATCTGGCTGAAAAAAATCCTGCTCCAGCTCATCAAGTTCCTTTTCCTCTCTTGTTAAGTCGAGGTCTGTTATTGCATTTCCGGATTCGAAGGTGACTTTTGTTAAAGAGTTACCAAGGCTTCCTTCTCCAAAATCTCGTAAGTCTCAAGATATTTCAGATGATGACTCTTCAGTAAGTGTAAGCAGCGACGAGGAACCAGAGAAGAAGTCCAAGGGTCAGAACTTGTTGCACTTTTTTAAAGTTCGACTTTTAAAAATCTTGGACAGAATCCTAGCGAGATATTTACTCCAATTTCCTCTTCTCAAATTTCTTCAAAATTCTCTTCTCTGATCAAAGATTGTGGTCTGGTCTTTGAGTAGAATTCTCACCATTCTCTTAAAGTTAAAGTTTTAGCTATCAAAGTATTCTCGGGAGTTAAAATGAGTTGCTTACTTAGCTGCTTATGTGGAAAAAGTCAGCCCTGGTCTCTGTTTAAACATCTCTATAGATCAGAAGGAATTACTACTCAGCCAAGTTTTTGGCATTGTCTCTTCTTCCGCTGCTGTTTGGTAACTAGCAAGGTGGTAGTTCGCGAAGAAGACTTGGTGTTTGGTTCGTGAATTTGCATTCAATGGTCTTTGGATCTCAAGTCTCAAGCACTTTACTAGAATTTTGGCAGTTTGGAAACCTCTATTTTTCGGTTGTATTGTTAAGATTTGGTCTCGTTAGTAAATTCACTTTGCTCCTGTTTTTTTATCAGCTAGTTGTATTTTATCTTTTCTTGGTTCTCATTGTACTTTGAGCATTAGAATCATTTCATTATTTCAATGAAAAAGTCTTGTCGCTTTTTTATTTATTTTTATTTTTTTAAAGATTACTAGGTTGATGACATGCATAGTCTTAAGTTTAACTCTTGCTCTTGTAAACAAATGTGGCATGAGAAGGATAGTGCCAAGTTGGAGATACCGAGTTGACAAATACACTTTCTTTTCCCATTTTCCAAATACTTGTTTTTGGCGGTAGTCAAGTAATTTATTGATAATGGTGAATGTAATTGATGAAAAGTCTAAGCTTTTAATGCGTGATATCTCAGGCTGCAGTGCTAGCAATGGATGAGTCAGTTTTAGATGTTGATCAGGTGGAAAATCTCATAAAATTTTGTCCTACGAAGGAGGAGATGGAACTTCTTAAGGTGAACTTCAAATTATTGGAATCAAAGGCTGATGGAAGAAATAAACTTGACTATGGGCACGTTTTCATAGTTTCCTGGAATGCTAATTATTCTGTTGCGACTTATTATCTTTCAAGTTTTTTTTTCGTCCTTTTATTATTTGTATTTATTGACATATTTTTTGTTTATTATCTAGGGATACACTGGGGATATGGATAACCTTGGAAAGTGTGAACAGGTATTCTGTTTGTTTTGGTGAATTTTTAAATTTCAGTTATTGACTTCTGATTTTCATGGTTAAAAGCCATTTATTTACATTGTCTTACCTTTTCTATCAGTATTTTTTGGAGCTGATGAAAGTGCCTCGAGTAGAGTCAAAGATGAGAGTGTTTTCTTTTAAGATACAGTTCGGCTCTCAGGTTTGGTGGTATCCTCAATTTAAACAAATTCGTTGTTTTAACATTTCATTATTGAATTATATCTTTTACACTGGCATCTCCGTTTCCCTTCTGCAGATATCAGAATTTAAGAAGAGTTTAAATACTGTCAACTCTGCATGTGATGAGGTTGTTACCACTGAGAATAAAATCTTGCCGTAGTTTTCGTCTGTCACTTTAACCTTTCGTGCTTCAGCCCTGCTAAAAATAACTGTTACTGCCTTTTAGGTTAGGAATTCTACCAAATTGAAGGAGATTATGAAGAAAATCCTTTATCTGGGGAATACATTGAATCAAGGAACAGCAAGGGGTAAGGTCTTAATTACTTGGGGGAATTCGAATATGCTGTTTGTTTATGGAAAATTCATCTTTAGCTATTTTTATCTATTTTGATACCTAGGTTGGATGGAAATATGAGCATAACTTGCATATAAAAAGAAATATTTAATGAGTTTAATTCGTTCTGTGGCGTGAAATTATTATATTTTTTTAGGATAAACTTGAGTTTTTCAGTCTCGTGGAACTGACTATATGTGCTAAAATTATGTTATAACCAATATATACCGAGGGACATGTGTTGTCGAATTCCTCAACATCTCAGACTAAGGGAAAATTCGATCATCCCCTTCTATCAACAAGATTCCTGACATTCTGTAAAATAAATTTCGTTGATATATTTCACGAAATTTCGAAACAAAAACGAAAAAAAGAAAAAGAAAAAAGGGACAATTGCAAATGCACAATGCAAAATAATTTTTAAATATAGCAAAATTTAAATCCAGTTCTCAAAGTCCATCAATAATAGACTATGTCGCTAACAAGAGTTTATTAGTGATAGAGTCCTCTATCACTAATAGAAATCCATAAGCGATAGATTCTATCACCGATAGATTTTGTTATATTTGCTATTCTTTAAACATGGTCTACACTGACTTATTAGCCCTAAAGATGCCACTAATTGCAATTATCCCCAAAAAAAAAAAAAAAAACTTCCATCGCCCTTTTGGCCATTTATATTAGTTAGGCCCAAGATGCTCAGTGAGGATTTTGGTGGAGAATTTATAGGGAAAGATAGCATCCACCTTTTTCACCTCACTGATGTAGGACAAACTTTTAGCAAAACTCCTTCATTTCCGTTCCTTCCTCTCTCCGCTCTCTCCTTCCACGCCGGTCTTCCTCACACTTCACACCACAATTTATTTAATCAATTTTCATTTAATTAATAATTTTATTTTATTTATGTATTTTAATTTTTAATTTAATTGTTTTGCTTTTTTTCTTAAGCAACATTATTATAAATAGAAAAAAATCAAATTATTTACAAATATAGAAAGATTTTATTGTCTATTAGCGGGTTGAGATAGACTGCGATAGACTTGTATTGTTTGAGTGATAGAAATCTATCGTAGTCTATTGCTTAAATGATAGAAGTTTGTCGCGGTTTATCGCTGATATTCAGTGGAATTTTTCTATATTTGTAAATAGTTTGACTCATTTTGTTATATTTGAAAACAACCTTTTTTTAAACAATATCTCATTTTCTAATTATTATTTTTATTATATACCATGATATTCATTCATTTTTCCGATTTTAGACTACTTAAATGATAGAAGTTTGTCGCAGTTTATCGTTGATATTCAGTGGAATTTTTCTATATTTGTAAATAGTTTGACTCATTTTGTTATATTTGAAAACAACCTTTTTTTAAACTATATCTCATTTTCTAATTATTACTTTTATTATATACCATGATATTCATTCATTTTTCCGATTTTCTATTCTCACTTCTTTAACACTTGAATCTCAAATTTCAGTTTTCTTATTATTCTCATAGCTCTAGTTTCTAATTCACTTATTTATCCGTTATGTTCAAATATTAGTTTGTTATATCACACATGCAATATTTCATATCTCTTCTAATCTTGTAACTAATTACCCAATATTTGATATATTTTTGTATACGATGATCAATTGTAGTTTATTTTTGGAGAAATTACCTTTTTAGTCCTTTGAGTTTTTAAGGAATAGGTGAGTTTGGTCCCTAAAGTTTCAATTTGGCTAATTTAGTCTCTTAGTGATGAAGAATAGGTTTAAAAGGTCCTATTGTTATTTTCAACCTTAATTACATATTATTATTATTTTAAATACTGAAAATGACATTTTTAAAATAAAAAAAATAGTTTCCCACCCACCCCTCTCTCTACTCTCCTCCCTCCGCCAACCTTCCCTCTTCATCTTCCTCTCCTGTACTTCCATCCCCTCAGATACAGTCCGTTTTGGTATGAGAGGTTCTACTTTCTGGTGGCTGTGAACATGGAGTCTGATGCTTCTTGTATAAATGTCTTGCCACTTGGGGATTTTGAGGGGCAAAGCAAGTATGTTGCGCTTGGAGATGAGAGAGGGAGAATTGATGTGTTTGCGAGATTTGTTGATGTTGCATTTGAACTTCGTACAATGTCTAAATTTCCAACTTGGAAATAGAGGAATCATTATCTCCAAGATGATTTATAACTAAACAACAGAGGTATACTATGACCAACTTAAATTTGGTGTTGATTTTGCTTATTCTCACAGTATGAAGACTATGCACAAAAGTATGAAAACCCATCAACAGTTCTACTACTCAATGTTTTAGTAAAAAGAAGAGGGAAAACAACTCAATAGCAAATGATGACGGAGTTGAAAATTTAAAGGGAAAAATGGAGCTCAAGACATTCTGTGGAAATAAAGAGGACCTTTGAGATGGGTCAAGGAAACTTTTTCGCACAAAAAAGGAGGAAGAGAAACGGAAGAATGGGAGAGGAAGATGAAGTGGAAAGGTTGGTGAAGGGAGGAGAGTGGAGAGAGAGAGGTGTGAGAAACTATTTTTTTTTTTTTAATTTTTAAAACAACAACAATAATATATAAGCAAGGTAGATAATAACAACAGGGACCTTTTAAACCTATTCTTTACAAGTGAGGGATTAAATTGGCCAAATTGAAACTTTGCCAAATTAAAACTTTAGGGATCAAATGCATCTGTTTCCAAAAACTCGAAAGTAATTTTTCCTCCATTATTTTAAGATGTAAATAAATTATAGTTTTATTAAGTAATAAATAAAATATTGTTTAGTAAATCAAAACCATTTCATAAACATTCATAATTTTTTCCCCAAATTTCAACCGATATCAACATTTCACATTTCAATACACACATGTATATGTGGTTAAAAATGGTCGATAATCGTCTAGTTAAGCTACACTTAAGTTTTGTTTATAGCAAACAATTTTCAAAATTTCCATGGGTTCTGCTAAATTTTTCATCGACATCAAACGTGGTTGAAAATGGTTGATTATCGTCGAGTTAAGTTACACTGAAGTTTCATTTAGAGCCTGCAATTTTCAAAGTTCCATTCATTTTGTCTCTCCCAAACTTCTTAGCAATGTCGAAGGGTTTTATATATTGAATGTCTTGAACTTTGTCCATTCATTTTCTTGATTTGTTTGATGAAATATACCTATAAAATATGAACTTACAGGTTCTGCAGTTGGCTTCAAGCTGGACAGTCTTTTAAAGCTTGCTGATACACGTGCTTCTAATAATAAGATGACACTCATGCACTATCTTTGCAAGGTTTTACTTCTGATTATCCCTTTGCTTAAATTTGTTTGTCCCTTTCTAGTGGGTTATTTATATTTGTTTCCTTCCTGGTTGATTAGAGGAGTTACAAATGCATTATGCTTTCACATTTTACATAATATGTAGATATATTTAGTGCGTGAGACATGTCTCTGTCTGTATAAGTACTGAAGCTGGTCGAATTAACAAGCTGTAACTTTTTCCTCGCTGACACGTCCATTAAAGAGGGAAATAAGTATAAATTGCAGCCGAAGAGGAGCCCGAAAGGGGCATGAGGAGGGGAGATGCTGTGTAAGATAAATGGTCGATGAACTGACTTAGGGGGACTCAAATAACGAGGAAAAAAGAGTTTGTCTAACTCAGTTTCCATTTCCACCCCTGGAAAAGTGTCGGCGTAACAATAATGACATTTGTCGATATGCCAAAAATGATAACTGTTCAAACCCTTGTAGAAGATGTGGGTCAAAAGGGACAAGAGACAGATAATCCCACCTTTCCAAAAAAGACGTCTTCAGCAAAAAGGATATACACTTCATCCTTTCAAGAGATGAATATATATGAGGTGAAAATTTTCTTAGGAACTGGGATTTCTGTTGAGATACCAGAGTGGGATTTGTTCAACAACCCAAAAACATTAAAACGTGATGGGTGGTGGTAGTCTTAGAGGGAACACTGAATGCAATAGCTCGATTTATTTTGATACAACACATTGTGTTCAAGAAAGTAATACCTAAAAGCATGAAACTAGCAGAATCCCTGAAGAAGTTGTAATATATTTCACACGTGGGCCCCTTCATGCAGGCTGTTCAGATGTAAAGAGTTAAGAGATGAATGGGTTATTAGATTTCATGGTTTGAGTAGTATGTTCATAGATCTTTTATCAGCTTGCATCTCTGGAAGGAGATGAATCCTTCTATATACTTCAGCTTAAGGTTGGTTTGCGATCTCAAATTTGGTAGGTCCTCGCTTCAAAGACACCAGCTCTTCTAAATTTTCATTTGGACCTGGGTAGCCTCGAGCCAGCAACCAAGGTACAAATCATTATTTTTTATTTTATTTTTTTCCCCAATACTTCTTACTTGGTTTATATTGTCATCAATATCTATACATATACTTTTATAAGAAACAAAATTTTTCATAAAGGATAATGAAATACACAAAACATTTCGAGAATTTCCAATATGCATTTCAATTTAGGTACTAGAAGGAGAATAGGACTCCAGAAAGAAACGTTTCAAGTAATGGCCTGCAATCTTCCTCCTATTTTCTTTGTTCCTGAAGAATTTTCTTCTCTTTGCTCCTGAGGAATTTAAATAAGCGAAACTTTTTTATTCTCTCTTTGAAGATGCAACCAAGCAAAAGATTGTTTAAATATTTATAGACAATTGGACCTTGGATTTTGTTAACATCATATTTTTCTCTCTTTGAAGATACAATTGAAATCTTTAGCAGAAGAAATGCAAGCTATAATTAAGGGGTTAGAAAAGGTCAGGCAGGAGCTTGTTGCTTCTGAAAGTGACGGTCCAGTATCTGAAGTTTTTCGCAAGGTACATCTGCCTTTTCGTATGTTCTACCCAAGAACAATTTTGCACTTTTGTTCTTCCATCAATTTTTACTTTTTTCCTTTTCATATATTTCTCTGCTTATCAAAAAGAAAAAACAAATAACTTGATTCAATTTTCTGTGATCGACATTCATATGCCTCCGGAGTACATGCATTTTGTCCTAAATTGATTTACTTTGAAATAATAATTCTAGTAAAACCATGTTCTTAATTGCTACTTCAAATAATTAATCATACATCAAAATTTCACTTTAATAATTTGTTTAATCATACTCCAGATTGTGAAATTGAACTTGGAATCATGTTTTCGAACTTTTTAGTTATTAGTATATGTTATAAAATCTTGAAATAATCAGGTAAGAAAAAACCAATTATTTGCAATCACCACCGAATTTGGAGTATATCAGAAAAGAGAATTGGATTCACACAACTGATCGACATCTCATTCTTTACCCATAAATCATCCGATTAAAAGAACTCCTGAAGCAAACCTTTTGATGGAGATCGGGACCATACTTTAGCAATCAATCGATGCCGTGATGTCTTAAATTAGCAAAATCAATATTGTGCTGAAACTGGATATCTTAACCAAGAAAAATCTTGTTATATAATCATTCATTTCTTTTCTGTATTTTTGGTTTGGCCCAACTGCTCAAAACAACAAAAATAATTGTGCCTTTATTTCGAAAAGTTGTTAAATTTGATCTTGCTACCCTGACAACCCTTTTTTTTCCTGTACTTTATTGTCTTATAATTAGACGCTGAAAGAATTTATTGCTATTGCTGAGACAGAGGTGACATCTGTGACAAATCTATACTCTACTGTGGTAATTTTCTGGACCCGACTACTATTTTGATTATCATTGAATGATTTCAGGAAAAGAAAGTGATCTTATTTTTTCATTCTGTCCTTTGGTGGACAGGGTAGAAATGCAGATGCACTTGCACTATATTTTGGTGAGGATCCGGCTCGTTGTCCATTTGAGCAGGGTACGCTATGATCCTTATGGTCGTACTATTATCTTCTTTCTTTATATATGTTTATATGTTTTACATACTTGAATCGAGATTAGCCTCAGTTCTTCCAAATTCTTGTTTACTTGTTAAGATTCCCTACCTAATACCTATTATCATGCGTACTTATAGTAATTTCTCTCTTGAAAATCTGGTTCAGTTTGTGTTTGTTTAAGACTATTTAGCTAGGAAATATTGCAAACAGAGATTTTCCTTATTTTGTTATGCAATGTTTTTAGTTTTCCCATTCCCTCCTTAACTAGATTTCACAAATATGGTTGGAAGAAGAGATGTGATATTTACATTGGTTAATACTTCACCATATGGCTGCAGTTACAGTGACACTATTGAACTTCGTGAGATTATTTCGGAAAGCCCACGAAGAAAACTGCAAACAGGCTGAATTGGAAAAGAAAAAGGCCGAGAAGGAAGCCGAAATGGAGAATGCCAAAGGAATTAGCCTTACGAAGAAGAGTGTGAAATAGGTGATATACTTGAGTTCTCTTTAGCATGCGAGATTGAGCTCTCGTCCTACATTGGTGACTCGGTTGTCACCTTGCGGCCAAGGGGGAAGATGCCGTGTGACCAACTTCGAAGTGGATCCAATTGAGATATGTTCTGCAGTGCTAAAGCCCTTGATGACCGTGGATATGAAACACAATGGTCTGTTTATTAATGATATATGCCTGCAGAACTTTTGAGTTGGCCAGCTTGTTTATTTGTACATATCTGACCGGCTGCTACTTGAACCAACAAAATCGCGCCCCAACTCAACAGATGTTTCCCTCTTGAATAGACAGATCAATCAATCATGGAGATGATAATATTGGGTGCTGACTGACTATCTTCGCCAAGCAAAGGTATTCTCCAAGCTGGTAGCTGCAATTCTTATTATGGGTTTGGCTCCTCCGGCAGAGTTTTTCAGAAGAGTATTTTCAGTCCTAGATCAGTGTTTTGATTAAAGTAGGTGATTTGGTTTCGGCTTTCACAACGTATGCATTTGGCATAAATTTTTTGGGTCAAGAACAAATGCGTCGGAATTGCATCCTCGATGTCCAGCCGTAGCACGAAACCGTGTACAGAGCCTCTCTAACCATTCCATACATTAGAATGTAAAATTTGTTCTTTTGTTTGATGATGTAACATGAAAATAGTTTTTTATTCTTTTTTCTTTTTTGTCCCTCTTATTTGTAGATTTTTTTGACTCAAACCCGTCATAGAAGGTGTTGTATAGAGCAGATTCAGAGAGTAATTAGAAGACGGGTTCTCCCACCACTGTAATTGTAACATAAAAATCGAAAATATAGGCCACGTTTGAAATCTCTTTTTTTTTTTTTTTTTCCTAAAAAAAAAAAGTAAAACCTTTTTCTTATTTTTTTTTTTTTTTTTCTTAACAAAAAAAGTGAAAACTTTTTTTTACTTTTTTTTTTTAAGAAAAAAAAAAAAAAAAAGTAAAACCTTTTTCTTATTTTTTTTTTTTTTTTTTTTTTCCTTAACATAAAAAGTGAAAACTCATTCATACATTTATTTTTTGTCCTGATTTTGCTTCTGCCATTACCTTAATGGGAGCAACTTCTTGTCGACATGCATGATGTGACTTCCATTATTCCTTGATTGTCTTTAGTGGAAAATTTGAGACAAGGATTGTCCACCAGAGCTCATCATTAAAAATCGATTCAGATGCTTTAACTCTGGTGGCTTTTGTACCACTGGCCCAAGTGGAAATTTTTCTAGTAACATTTAAGAATACTGTGATGGCAGTCGGCTTAGGCCAGATTGAGAAAAGAATACGAAAGATAAATACATACATGTTCTGCTGTGGTTAATGAATTTTGGTGGATCTTGTAGCACTCGTTCAAATGGAATTTTTTCATACATGTTCTCATTTCTTGCCATTATGATAAACATTTAGGTATGCTATGACCGCCATGAAATATAAAGTATTTTTGTACTGAAAGATTTAAGAATGATGTAGAATTCTTTGAAGAGAATACGTGATACTTATTGCATAATTTCTTAAAGCATAATGATTTTTCAATATAAAACAAACAAGTAAACCCATGTATACTATAAGGAAAAGTAGAAGAGAAAACTTAACCCATATGGATAACAAACCTCTCCCAATGATCTGAAAGATTGATTATTTACAACTTGAAAGAAACAGGAATTTGAATGCAGAGCTTAGAACAAGGCTAAGAAATTGTTTGTTGGTAATTCTAAGCAACTAAACAAATCATTTTATTTTATTTTTCCTTTCCCTTCTCTTTGTTTGCTCAAACTCATGAGTTCCTGACTCCCCAGAGTAAAAATTAACAAGCGAGTCTCCGTTTCAATTAAATCTGCCTGAAACAGTTTTCTCTCATGGAAGTTCTTCAAATCCCTTCAAATGGAAGCAACCTTCATTTTCCTTCTCATCAACATCCATCCAAAAACAAAAAGAGCTTTTGCTTTCCATACCCATTTGAGAACCCACTCTGCAACTTTTGAAGAACAGAGTGTTAACAATGGCGTCAAGGACAACAAAAACAGAGTACAAATAAGCAACAAACATTCCTTCCAGCACCATGGAAGGCGCTAATCTTCCTCTGAAATGGTAATCTCGAACTATTCTGTACTGAAACAGGGCTTCAATGGCCGCCATTCCCAGATTAAAAGGCAGCGCCACCAATAGCGCCGTGGTGCTTCTCCCCTGAATCAAAACACAAGCTTTAAGAATCGTCATGAATCCTCCTTTCCTTTCCATGGCGGACAAAACCGATGCTAAATTGCAAATTATGATGGCTTTGGCAATTGCAATTGAATATAGAAAAGCCCCAAAAACTGAAACCAACAGAAGGCAATTGGGGGGAAAATACCCAAATCCTTCGAGAAAATTGAAGGCGAAAAATAACATAAAAAACACTGTTGAATTTGCTGAGATGAATATGAACAAATTGCAGAGATGGGTCAGGAACAGAGGACTAAAAAGGGGTAAAATGGAAGAAAATGAAGGCACCAAATTGGGTTTCTGCTGATTGAGAGCTTGAATTACACATGCTTTTGAAATCAAAAGGAAAGTGAGAGAAAATGGCAGAGAATAGATTGAAAAAGCTATGGTTTGAGAGAGCTTTTGAATGAGAATTGAGAAGAATTTTGAAGAAATGGGGAATCCAGCAGCACCAAAAAGAGTTCTCAAATGATCAAAAGTAAATGAAAGAAGAGAAGAAGAAGAAAGAAGAAGAGTTTGTGAAAGAAGAAGAGAAATGGCATATGGAAATGCAAGAACAGCTGCAATTGAAGTGAAGAACTGATAATTCTGAAGGAAACTGTAAATTGATCTTCTGATGATCTTCCTTGATTCCTCCATTGAAACAAAAAAAATGGGTTTTGGAATTTGGATTTGGGAATGAAATGGGTTTAATGAGTTGTGCATTATTTAGCATATGAAGAAGTTATTGATTCTTCCATACCTAAACAAGCAACAGGGAAGGGAAGGAGAAAAAAGTTAGCTTTTTGGATTTTCCTTTAGGCTTGAGAATTGGCTTTCAGTTCATCCTCTTTGCTTGATGATGCAATTTTGAGTTCCTTCTTTTGAATTGCTTCTAATCCACTCTTTTTCCCATTTGTTTATAATAGTCTTACGCAACCCTTTTCTCTCTCTCTCTCTCTCTCTCTCTCTCTCTCTCAAGTCTATAAACAAATAATTTTTAATAATTATGATTTAGGTGAACTTTGAAACCAAGGGATAAAGAGAGAGATTGATTACCTAATGCTTCATCTATCATTCATGGCCTATAACACAAGTCATCATCAATGCCATTATCCTTAATTATGAAAATTAGAAGCTATTTAATTTGGTCTATGAATCTTGTTTGAATTTTTTTAAAAGTATTTCCTTAGAAAGAAAATCAATTTATCCACCAAACTTTGGGCTAGACAAATTAAATCCTATACTTTCATGAGTGAATAATTTAACCGACTTTGCTAGATGATAAATTTGTCCTCATTCTTGTTTTTGGGTTAATCGGTGATCTAAGAAACTTTTATTTTAAAACTATTTATGCATGATTTTGTATAAGATCCTATTAAATTTAATTATTTAGGTAAATAAGAGAGAAATGCATAACTCAAATAGATGGCGGAGAGTTTTTCATTAAAATTGAGCAAATTTTCTTATTATCTTTTTTTTTTCATTTAAAAAAATTTGTAATGATAATCTTATTGGGTATTTTGGTGAGATTTTGTGACCAAAATAATTTTGTTTAAGTGATTTTAAAGGAGACCAGTGAATATAATTTTAAAATATCATCAATAAATTTGGATTAAAGGTAAATTGATATATCGGTCTGAAGTTTTAATTAATACAACTTTGTAAATAGATTTCCCCCTTTTTCTACTTTTCATTTGATTTTCTTTTTATATTCTATATAATTAAGTACTTGATCAGTAATGTTTGACCAATTTATGTGGCATTTGTTTTAAAAAAAATCTTTTTTTAATATAGTTATTTCTCATTGGAAATGGCTTTCGGTTTTTGACTCATAGCAAAAGAAAAAAATTGAAAAAGAATTTTTAGCCGTATTATTATGATTAATTTCAAGAATTAATTTCAACTAATTTTAAAATTACTTTATATTTTTAATTCTTCATTTAATTTTTTTTTTTTTAAAAAGCGTTCTTAGTTTTTGTAAGAAATGATAGAGAAGATTGATCTTTCTTCTTCCTCTTATTTTTCCTCTCTAAATCTTACTATTTTCTGACCAATTTTCCATCGATTTGAAATCATTTTTCAACAAGTGCACGTCAAAGATCGAGAGTTGTGTTCACCAAGGTCGTGTCGATCTTTCTTTCAAAGCAATAGGTCAACATTATTTATCCATGTTGGATAAATGTTCAAATATTGAATTAAATAATCGCACGTGGATTATTCAAAGAATTTTTCTTTATTCACCGGTGATGGGGACGGTAGTTTTTATAAATTTAAATTTTAGTTCTTTGGGGGTTTTAAATTAGAATTGCAACTAATTGCTTAATTAACAGAATTACAATCCGTGGAACATTCAAATCGTAATTGGATGTTAATTTGAATAAGTAATTAAACATACATTTAACTGAAAGCCAGATCACAGCCATCATCAATAAAGTGGGTCCCAACATAAATACATTGCAAAAATAATTGAATAAAGCCATCATCAAAATCCTATCTTCCAAAAATAAATATATATTAAAAAAAAGCCATCGACTCTATCCATTTATTAAAGTGATTCGATAAATGGAGCCAAGCCTAGAGCTAAACTCCAAGCAAGTTGAAGATTCCTTTCCTTTGTTTTGTTTATATTTATTTCTTTTAACAAAATTTATATTCATTATAAAAAATGCATAAAATTTAAAAATCACATGAATTAATCTATATTAAAAAAATTATACTTTAACTAATTTCTACTCTATTACTATTGATTTATTTTTTGACAAAAAGTTTTATATAATTCATTATTTTGACAAATTGTTTGAATTAAGCAAGGTGGACAACGTGAGAGAAATAGAGATTTGTTATAGTAAATATTGAATGTCAGTGGAATCAAACCGATGACATTATAATCACTATTTTCTTTTGGCAGACTATTATTTGCTAAAAAAAAATAGAAAGAATAAAAAGTTGATGATAGAAAATGCAAGTGAATTTGGTAGAAAAGCTTTTGACTTATGCTTCGTTGGTGGATGGTAGATTTAGATCTCACCTTATCAAATAGAAAAATTAAAAAATTAGGAAAAAGAAAAGTTAGGTGCATTTTCATTTTTCTTAATTTAATTATAATTTTCTTTATGGATATAGTTGATTAACAAACATGGGACAACTCCTAAGGCCCTTTTCCAATTGTTTTATATTTTAAACTTGTAAGTATATTATTATATATTGTTTGGTCTTACAAAACCATTTTGGTCCATTATTATTGTTATTGTCATACTTCACTTTCTAAAATTTCTTTGTACCAATACTTTTTAGGAATTAGTTTACTTTTCATAAATAGGAATAAGGAATGAGAATAAAACTTTTCATTCTTTATGATGATGTTTTGGAATTGTAACAAAATTTAAGAATGGCTCCTTATAAAATAGGTTATCTTTAAAATAGACCATAAATTTTATTTTCGTTCTTCGTGAGTCACGCCATCTTTTTATTTGGACCTTGTACTTTTGGACTTGTTCAATTTTAGTGTCCATATTTTTAATAAATTTTAAGTTTAATCTCTACTATTAGTTTATTGTTGATTTTTCTATTTTTTTAAAAAGGTTATTTATTAGCCTTTCTACCGTAAATTTTGGAAACATATTTTCTTAAATGAAAATTATTATTATTATTTAACCAATTTCGATAAAAAAAAAATAAAACTTCAAGGGACTTACTTTAAGATTTATTAAAAGTATCGAGATTAAAATTAGACATGTAAAAGTACAAAAACTAAAATGAATAAAAGTACTCGAACTAAGGGTGTGTTTGGAATGCATTTCCAAGTGTTTAATGTAAAAATAAGTTATTGAAAAAAATTAGAGTATTTGACAACCACTTAAAATAGTTTTTCAAGTGTATTTTAGATAATTTTTGTCAAAAAAATTCAAATAAAAATGATTTTTTTTTATCCATCCAAATGGACCCTAAATAATGTTTGAACCTTATTATTTTTCTCTCCTTACTCTTTCTCCCTCATACCTTGTGGCTTACTATTACTTTGCTTCTCTCTCCTTTACTTTCCCCTCTTATTTATGCTAATATTCTTTCTTCTAATGAAAAATCACACTAATAATTTATGCTTTTTTTATTGCATCTGATATTTTGGTTAAATAACATTTTGATCTATATATTTTAAAGCTAGATTAATTTTAGGCATTGTACTTTTCTTTTTTTTAAGGTTTAGATTTAGTCTTTTTACTTTTATAAAATCTTTAAACCCATCCTTATGGTTATTTTTTCTACTAAAAAAATTTCCTTTATAAATTTTGGAAAGATTTACCATTATGTAATTTAAAATTTATTTTTATTTTACCAAATTTGATAAAAGTTAACTATAACAAGAGTGACTTAGTTTTAAGATTTATTGAAATTGCATGGCTAAATTTTGATATTTGAGAGTGTAAGAACCGAAAAATTCAATCATAGCAAAAGGACTAAAATGGTAATGTAGAACATTTTTCAAAATTAAAATTTCTTGTTTGATGTTAATTTAAATAAAATGTTTTTATAATATAATATATAAAAGTAACATTGATCTATATCCTACTAATAAAAAGAAAAACCTTCTTTAATTTTTTTAATTGATGTAATCTTATTTTAAGTGGCTATTATTTGTTATCAAATAAATTATCCAGACAATAATTTATTATTAAATGTCAGTAATAATAATATTTTACATTAACGATTGTTGCTCCACTATTGATAATGGTTAATTTATGTAATTTGTTATTAACAAAATAAATTACACATTATCCTTGGTTATTATTATTTTAATTAAAAATTACATTAATATATTATTTAGTAACGTATTTCAATTAGTTAAAAATATTAAGAATTATTATACTTTAATGAGTTGTTTTCAAAAATAGAAAAACTGTTGAAAATAATTAGAAATATGGGAAAATTTTATTTTCTAACTATGATAGACAGTGAAAAACCCACCTAGATAGACATTTATCACTTTTTCAGACCGCGAAAGACCTGCCCAAATAGACATTTATCACTTTACAGACACTGACAGATGTCTAACTATCTATCGCAGTTTATGATAGAAAGTGAAATTTTGTTATATTTATAAATAGTTCGAAATTTTTTTTACTTCTAATAATTTTTTCTATTTTATAATTAATAAAAAATATTAAAATATTAAAATAAAAATTTTAAAAATGATTTTTTAGTTTTCAAAACTTGGTTTGATTTTTTAAAATATTGGTAAAAGTAGATCACGAAGCAAGAAATTTAGAGATAGAAAAGATATTTATAGACTTGATTTCCAAAAACTAAAAAATAAAAATTGAAATAATTACCAAACGAGCATATTTTTTTAGTTTCGCAGTGAAAAAAGAGCTACAATATTATATATATATATATATATATATATATATATATATATATAATATTTACGTATTAATTCCCTTGCTGATTTTATAAGTTAACTGAAATGAATTTAATCCCCTTGTTTGGTTTCAAAACTTTAATAATATTATTATAATTATGTGAATACCCTACAACCTAATCTAATAATCTCACTTTTAATTTTATTATTATGATCTCCTTTACTCTCAATTTTATCTAGCGAAACTTATTCAAAGAATTGAAATTACTGCAAAAGGAAAATAATCTAATAATCCCACTTTTAATTTTATTAGTGCAAATTTCCAAAATCACCTTTAAAATATGGTGGTAGTTGCAATTATACTCTTAAACTTTCAATTTTGTAAATTATGCCCTCAAACTTATATAGGTATTAAAATTGGGTCAAACTAGACCTTCAAATTGACATAATTATATAAATTATAACATTTGTATAAGCTTGAGGGTTCAATTTTTATCATTTGGGAATCTAATTTATACAACTGTTGAAAGCTTGAATGTCCAATTTTAACATGTGTCCAATTTTAACATTTGTAGAAGTTTAGGGACCTAATTTTTACAATTGAAAGTTTAAAGGTATAATTGCAACTACCACCATATTTTAAGAGTGGGTTTTTGCAATTTGCTCATTTTATTATTATAATCTATCACCCATAGTGAGGGTATTGATGTGCCCTATTGAGTTATCATCCGAAGCATTAGTAAAAATCTTTAATGGAAATCTTTCTTGTGATGAAATTTGGTTTGTACCCTCTTGTTTAGTTTTAGCAAAATATTAAAAGTGCAATTACTGGAAAACTTCAAGGAAATGATGGACACTAAGCACGAGCCTATGCCCCTGGTTTCAAATCGCGTCCTAATTAGAAACAATTTAAGTTTGGATGTGCTAACTTTAGTTAAATTTCTTTTATGTATTCTCTAGCTTGAGAGTGGCAAAAGGGTGTGGGTATTACAAAAACTTTGAGAATGTTTTTGTAAGTGGGATTGAGGAGAAAATTATCATTGTGCGATTGTAACAATTTTTCACAAAGTAGATTTCTTTTTGGTGGGCCGTGGTCTTTCTCTAGCTTGGGAGGTTCTTCCACACAAATTCTTGTGTTCCCAGTTTTATTGTTTTCCTTGAATTTCTTTGTTATTTTTCTACTTATTCTTGTAGTAGTAATGAGATAGTTTTCTTTCCAACACTTCTTTGGATTAAGTGAATTCTCTAATTTTATGAAATCTTTAGACCAGTAAGGGATCAATATCGAAATGAAATCCAGGTTTTTTGTTGATGTTCTTTTTTCCAGAATAGCATTGTGGCCTAGTCCATAGTTTTCTCTACGTAACTCGAAAGGAAACATCCGTGCTCATGATCTTGCATGTCACGCTTGTCATTGCAAGCAATTTGCGTCGAAAATTTTCAATCACGATTCTCCTTAAATATTATTTATAGAGATTTACAAACTCTATAGACTTAACTCTTTACTCCTCCCAATTCTACTCTTCCCGTAACACGTTGTAATGATTATGCAAGCCTTCTATAAAATTTTGAATTCACTACTAGTGCTCTAGTACAGCATAATAAAAGCTTAGAAAATAAAATAAAAGAATAAAAGAGAGGCGGATAGCGTGGAAACAAATTCAAATATTTAAATATATATTTCAATTAATGGTAGCTATAAATTTCTTTTTTTCTGAAAAGATGGTAGCTATAATCTTTAAATTAACATTTAATTGAATCTTCAATTATATAAATCAATCATCGCAAAAAAGAAAAAAAAATTATATAAACCAATAATTGCTACTGAAAGTGATTTCAAACGAAAAAAAAAAAATAAGTATTTTCAAATCAATGAAATAATTGATAAGTATTTTTTTTTTAAGTTATGTTTTCGATTATTATTTACATATATATATTTTTGGTCTATATTGTTGGAGTATTTTTTCTGTTTGATGTCTATATTACTTTTTAAATGATTTATTTTTTCCATTTGTTTTATGTTTAACATTTTTCAATTGTCCCTAAGTGAAATCTTAAAATTAGTTGATGATAAGTGTATGCCATACTTTTAGAAATTTAGAAGAGAAATTAGACTACCTAATAGATAAAATTTAGAGGAATTTGACTCCTAAAAGAAGAAAATTTTATATTCCTACCAATTTAGAAATTTGGTGAAAGAATTGTAAATCTTCTCAACTAATTTTTATACATCCATTAAGTATCGTGGTTTGTGACACTTTTGGTTTCTTAGGAAGTTTGGTAACATTTTGGTCTCTGAATTTTCCAAATGATTTGAGCTTGGTAATATTTTCGTTCCCGTGTCACTTTCCATTGATTAACAAAATTGTGATGTGATACATTATTATCATTTATGTATTTTAAAATTTATTTTCTCGCTCTTCTTTCTCCCTCTTCACTCTTCTTTCTTTCCACCATTTAAAACTAGCTATTATCCATAATTTTCCTAACATATATATCTTGGTTTGATAGGTACCTACAAATGTTACACATAAAATTTCTTTTTTAGGCTCTCAAATGGGTGTGAATATGTTGGGAGTAAAATTGGACATGACTTACATGCCAATTGAAGAGCACGGAAAAGAAAACCAAGATGAAGAAAGACATGAGCTCAAATAAGTCAAGAGCCAACTAATCATTAAGTCAATAAGATCCAATCCTAACTTATTCAAGATTAGGACTCAATTTTACTCGCATCTTAAGAGTAAAAATGAAACCTTAGGTCATTTTCTTTATGAATACATTATTATAACTTCATGAAAAGTAATTTCAATTTCATTCCAATTCTCTAAATTCTTGCTACACCCTCAAAACTATGATCTAACAAGTAGGCCGAGGTGCAATCTCAAGAGTCTAGCTTGACAAGTAATCCAAATTTGTGTATCAATTACAAGATGGTCTAGCCGAACAGCATATGCTCATTAGTGTACATGTAATGTATAATAACAGGATTGAGAAGAAAGGAAATACAGGCTTGTGTTTCAAAAAATGTAGTGGAGTTATTACGCTACTAAGGTATGCAAGATCAGATAACTAATAAAGTAATTTGGAGCCATTACCTATGAAACCAACATCAACCAAGTTCTTTACATGTTGTGGCATGCCTGAATGAGAGCAAGATTTTCCCAAGTTTTGCCTAATTTGGTGGCTTTCTGCTCCAAAATAATAGTTGGAACAAAAAGCAATAAAGAAAAGGAAAGGGCAATTCACATTTCATCAACTTTTATAAAGAAATATATACCTTTCTTTCAGACAATACGTCTTTGTATTGAAACTTGAAAGCAAATATTAAACAAACAAGGGTTGAAAAATGATACTGATATTACCTTCTAGGAATCTTTATGAACTGAGACAGCAGAAGATTCATATACACAGAGGATCATAAAGTGGCAGAAGATTCAAACTTGATTTGAAAAAAGTAATAATAATTAAGAAACGAAGAAAAAGAAAAACAATGATAAGAATCTACACAACAATCTGTATAAACTTCAAATTCTTGATTTGTCAGTCAACTGGCATTTTAGGGGTCAAGACTCTAATTCTGACCAACTTCTCAAGCTGAGAATGTATCAGTGAAGAGGGTGTTTGTTAAAACTTAACAACTCCCAAGTAAAAATTCATTATCTTCCCTGAAAATTTTGAACTTCTGAAAACAAAGGAGCACTAACTGAAACTTCAGAAATATCATCACTTACAGAAGCACTTGTACCTCCTTTTGGTTCATTGTCATTTGGTTTGTCCAAAGCCACAAGGCCTTCGCATTTGTCTTCCTCAGGGTCCTCGAGCTCTGATACAGCCTCTTGTAGCTGCAAAGCGTATTCTAAGTTCCATAGCACATCTCCCATGCTTGGTCTATCAACCCCGTATTCAGCCAAGCATTTCTCTGCTGCTTCCACAAATTTCTTCAGTGACCCCTCTACAATTGAGCTGCTAATTTGAGGATCAATTATCTTCTCTAGCTTTCCTTTTCTGTAATTTTGCATTGCCCACTCCGCCAAATTTACCTGCGCTAAGAATACGAATAAATTATTAAATATATCTTGAGCTATGACTTTCGAGTCGAACAACAACTCGACATGGTATTGAAACAAAAAGTCCTATATTCAAACTCCATAGAAGGCGTTTATGGCACATATTCAACATCTTGAGCTTATGATTAATAAGTCTAAAGTTTAAATTAGAGGGTTTAATTTAAAAAAACCGTATTTGAGGTGAAGGTATAGGAGGGCAAATTAAGGATAATTGTCTAGAGACTTAAAATAGTGTACCTACTATTCAAGCCTCTTAGTTTCTCCCATTAAACTCAGGTTTCGCGGTTCTTCCTCTAAACTTAATCCAAATCCAAAGCATCTTGAAAAATTATTTCTCCCTAAATAATATTTTTTTCTCAGAGAAACAACAACTTTAAAAATGAAAAACAAAAATACAAGGGCATACATAAAATCAAGCCCATAAAAGAGAGAGGAATCCCTCTAAAAGAAGTGACTCTAGCTACACATAATAGAACTTATAGAATAGTTACAAAAGGTCTTCGAGACTAATGTCTATGAGAAACATGATAAAACGTCCCTCCTCCCTTAAAGGTGGATAGAAGAGGAACTCTTTGATCATATCACTAGTAACCCTATGACGAGCATGCAAGAAACCAAACGTCTGAAAATATTGATGTTCATAGACTAAATAGTTAGGTTAGGTTAACTTAGGTTTGGTACTAATTGAAATTGAATAAATGATATTCAGGGTAACCTATCAACCGAAGAGTTAGATTAAGAACCTGCTCACGCGGCAATGTGGGATTGATGACTTGTCTTGCACATAGAACCTCAAAAAGAACAACCCCAAATGAGTAAACATCAGATTTCTCAGTGAGTTGCTGTCTTCTGAAGTACTCAGGATCAAGGTAACCAAAACTTCCCTTGACTGCAGTGCTCACATGGGTCTGTTCCAAAGATGGCGCAGCTTTGGAAAGCCCAAAATCAGCAACTTTGGCAACAAAATTTTCATCAAGAAGAATGTTAGTGGTCTTGACATCACGGTGGATTATGCCCTGAGCCGCACCAGTGTGGAGATAGTGAAGGCCACGGGCAGCGCCGATACAGATTTCGAGCCTCTGTTTCCAAGACAAAGGAGGGAGATTAGAGCCATACAAGTGGTCGCGAAATGGGCCATTGGCCATGTACTCGTAAACCAGAATCATCTCGGATTGCTCGTCGCAGTAACCGATTAGAGAAACGAGATGGCGATGGCGGAGTTTAGACAGCATTTCGATCTCAGTTCTGAACTCGTTAATGCCTTGATCAGAACTAGGGTTTCCACGTTTAATCGCGACTTTGGTTCCATCTTCTAATGCTCCGACGTAGACTTTGCCGAATCCACCAACGCCGATCACTGCTTTCTCCTCGAAGTTCTGGGTAGCAGCCTGTCACCCAAGACATTCAATTCTATTGCTTAATATATCAATCAAAATAGGGAAGGACGTTCTTGGAAACTACCAATCTTTTTAACCATTCGATTATGAATTTAGACTATGATATGACCTTTGTATCAATAAATCTTGGATAGAAATTTGACCTTCCAGTGGTACTGAGTTTGTCATATCCTTTTTTTAGTCTCAATCTTCATGATTTCTATTATATGAGTGGTTTTCAAATCTTTATAAAAGGACAAAAATAATATTTTAATTATGGAAAGATTAGTAGTATTCTTTCAAAACAAATGTTAAAGTTTTTATTTATTTATTATTTTTATTTTATTGTAACTAGAAAGGGTAGTGGTGTTTTAAAAACAAGTGTTCAAATTTTGAGTTTAGATTTTTTTTTCCCCTCTTTTGTATTAAGCTTAAAAATTCTAAAAAAATATTTTCAAATACTAGATTAAGTTTCGAAAACTCGAAAGAAAAAAAAAGAAACAGTTTTTGTTTTTAGATTTTAGTTAAGAATTAATAGATTATTTAATAAAAGTAAAAATAATGGCAAGAAAAATTGAGAGAAAACAAGTAATTTTTTTTTTTTTTATAAGTTAAAAACAAAAAAATTACTAAATGGGACACTAAATAGTAAACTTGCTTAAAAACAAAAAAATTACTAAATGGGACACTAAATAGTAAACTTGCGTTTTGAAATTTAAACATTAAATATGTAATCAATCATTGTAAAAGTTTCTAATAAGTAGTTTTATATTTTTCAAGATAGTATCTAATTAATATGGATAGCAATTTCCATTTTGAGATCGAGTCTTTCTATCTCTTCCATTTTTAAATTTGTGCCTATCCAAAAACACATTCAATTGGTATAAAACTACCACATCACACAGTTCTAGTGTAATATAATCACATAGGTTTGAAATAGACAAATTAAGAACCAAAATCAATGGGCCACTTGCTATATAAATTGTTTAAGTATAAGAAATATATTATATAAAACTTAAAATGTAGACTTTAGTCTATCAAAACTTGTTATGGTAGATACTAAATAGAATAAACACACAACATCTTAAGAGTTTTAAGGACAGAATTTACATCATTTTCTTTATGTCGGACAGTAAGATTAAATAGAATGAGAAAAATATGCCCGTGAGTTTACACGCTCATTTCACTAAGCATTTGACACGATCATTAAACACAATTCTTAAAAGCTTCTGGTTACGTAGTTGAGTTATGGTCGAGTTGAGGGAGAGAATATTACCTGTAACTCGTTTAGGGAGAAGAAACGGCCAAGACCGACATTGGAGTAAATGGCTGAGAGGCCAGTCCTGCTCCTTCGAGAGCTAAAAACGGTTGATGACCTTCTGGAGCTGCTTTTTGAAGAGAAGAAACTGGCAGTGTGAGTTGAATTCAAAGGAAGAAGCCATGAAGAGAAACTGTTTCTCTTCTCCCATCCCTGAGGCCTTTTTTGCCATCTCAAGAACATTACTCCAACAAATACAATGGCAATGGCTGCCATTCCAAGTGCTACAGCAGCTACAATCTTCATTGTGCTAAATCTTGAGCCTCCCATGTATGTCCCATCCACTGAAAACAAACCATCCAAGCTTTGTGCATCGTTACTCATCTTCATGATTTCCACTCCATTTAGAATAGCATCTTGAAGCCCTGAATCCAAATTTGATGGACCAACCTGTTTGTGTGCGTTTTACCCATGTTAAATATAAATTGAGCATTTGTTATTAACAACTAACTTATCTCGTTTTTAATGGTTAAACTCCAAAAAAAAATAAATAAATAAATAAGTTTTTGAAAAGCTTAGATCACGTTTACTAACCATTTGAATTTTAAAGATTAAATTGGTTTTTTCATGATTTTCTTCTTCCTTGAGTTTTTAAGTACTTCGAGCTTACATTAGATTTTAAAAACACGAGAACAAAATAGAGAAACCAATTGTTGGGAGCAATATTGAAGTAGTTATCATATGCGGCTGATTCGTGATTAACAATTAATCATTTCTTCTTTAGTCATTATATTGTCAAAATTCAAAACAAGTTTTTAAAAGCTTAAGACCCCATTTGATAACCATTTGATTTTTAAGATTAGGTTGGGTTTTGGGTTTTGGGTTTTTTGAAAATTAAACATATTTTCTCTTAATTACTTACAATGATTTGCATCTTTTTGGGGTGCGTGAAGTTGAATTTTTTGTCAAATTCCAAAAACAAAAACAAAACTTTTAAAAACTATCTTTTTAAAAATTAAGTTAGCCCCGTTTCTTAAGTAGAGAACTTAGCCAATAAACATTCTTTCTACCTCCAAATTTCTTCTTTTCTTATCTACTTTTTATCAATAGTTTAAAAAACCAAGACAAAATTTAAAAATTAAAAAAAGTAGGTTTTAAAAATTTGTTTTTGTTTTAAAATTTAGCTAAGAATTTCACTATTGTACTTAAGAAAAATGCAAAGTAAAAATAGGGAGAAAATAGGCATAATTTTCAAAAACAAAAAACGAAATAATTACCAAAGAGGGCCTTAGTTTTCAATATTTGGCTTAGTTTTCGAAACTAAAAAAAGAGTAGGTTGAATCAATCTTTATGCATCTCATTCTCATCGGACATACAAAAAAATTAAAAAAATTTTTAAAAAAAGTAAAATAAATTTGCCATGTGACAAATCATGATTGGACAATTTAGTTGGCTGCATAAAGATATGTGCACCTCGAGATGCAACTAAGTATATTTCGTTTTTATTAATCGAATTCCAAAAACAAAAACAAAATTTTAAAAACTATTTTTTTTAGTTTTCAAATTTTGACTTGGTTCTTTAAGCCATGAATAAAAAGTAGATAAGAAAGTAAAACATTTAGGGTTGAGAGGAGTGTGTGTAGGCTTAGTTTTCAAAAACTAAAAACAAAAAATCAAATGGTTACTAAACCAAACCCAAATTACCAAATATCATACGAAGCTAATTCATGACTAACAAGCAACAATTAACCATTTTGTTTTTTATCTTTTTGAAATTCCTTAATCATGGCGTTCAACAAACAACACAAAGAAATCAATAACTAGATATAGTGTTAAACAAATTAAATCACCTGAATCATGATGGTGTTGTTCTTGATGTCAGAGGCATTGAGAACAAGGTCTCTATAGTATGGAGTGGAAAGATCACCAGTGAGTTGAGAAAGATCAAGATCTGCAATACCCATCATCCCATTGATGTAGACATTGAAGTACAAACTGTTGAGGACTTTGCTCACAATGTCACAGAAATGGAGTCTGATCAAATACGAGTAACTCGGTTCCACATTGAAACTCCAACTCATATTGAAATTTACTTGAATCGTTTCAGGATCTTGGAGATCCTCTGCAGTTGCATAAACCCAATTAGGAGCAATTAATGGAGTCACTTCATCTCCAGGGTATCTAATGGAGTTCAAAGCCACAGAAACATTTTTAGAACCCTGTGGAAATTTGTTGTAAGCATAATCCGTTTCCCATGTTCTTGACAGCGTATCGTTTTTAGGAACAAGTTCAGGGCCACCCACATTAACACGGTAGCAAATTTGCAGAGCAATGTTCGACAATCCGTTGAAAAATCCCACCGGAGAAACAGAGTTGGCGGAATCGGAAAACAGAGGATCTGGAGCGGAGACGATTTCAATGGCATTGACGAAGGCGAAGGAATTCTTCTTAGGTTTGAACTGGAGGGAGAATCGATCGGTGGTAATATTGATTAGGTATTCCTTGAAGACGATTTTTGGATTGGGTTTGATTGAGAAATCATGGAGGAGGACGAAGGTATCGGTGGTGACGGTGAAAACGGAATCGGAGAGATTGTAATTAGGGTGAGGAAGAGGGTAAAAGTAGAGGCGGATCCAATGGCGGCCGGGCTGAGAAATGAAGAAAGTATAGGTGGAATCGTCGGGGAAAATTCTAGCGGAGCGAAATAGAGGTAATGACCAAGAAGAGAGAGGCGAAACAGCGGCGTTTGAGGGAATGGAATCGACGGAAATCTGAACGTCTTCTTCGGTGGAAAGGAGAGAAGTGGATTCGCGATCGGATTTGAAAATCCGGCCGTCGTCGAGACGGGTTTGGGCCAGGGAGCCGCAGTTGATCAAATAAGCGTCGCGAGGGGAGAAGGAACGGAATGAGGGGGTTTGGGCGGCGGAGAGAGCGGCGGAGAGGCAGAGAGAGAGGAGGAGGAGGAGAAGGGAGGAGAAAGGAATTCGAGGGTTTGGAGCCCTAGAAAATTCTCCTCCCATGGCCACCGCCGGAAGTGGAGGGGGAAGAGTTTTTATTTAGGGATAGAGTAAGAGTGGGAGTGGCGGCGGCGGCGAAGGTGGCGGAGGCATGGGATTCGGCGGGAAGAAGGTTGAAAAAAGGTAGAAAAATGGAAAGGAAAGAGTTGCAAAACAGAGGAAGGAAAGAAAGAGCGTTACATAGAGAAAGCCATTAGCCATAGCTTTGCAGTTTGTTGGAGGCAACTAAGTGAACTACGTGCAAACCTCTCATGCACATTCATATTATTTTTCTCTATTATTATTATTATTATTATTATTATTATTTGTAACAATTTTATTATTACTATTCTTTTTGTTTAATTATTAGCTATGTCTTAATTTGGGTCTCAGCTGTATGTTTTCGTTTTTAATTCAATATTTAACTTCGTAATTGATAGTATAAATTTTTGGCAAATATTTATTTAGCTGGTGTAATCATACCTATGTATGATAAATTTTTTAGGTTAAAATATTATTTTAGTCTATATATTTTGGGGTTTGTTCAATGTTAATGTTTATATTTTTAATAAATCTTAAATTTAGTCATTCCTGTTAGTTTATTGTGAATTTTTTTACTACTTTTTTTAATTTCTTTTTATTAGCATTTTTACTATTAATTTTAAAAATATATTCAAATATTGTGTTTCTTCCATGAAAATTATTATGATTATTTAATCAATTTCGATAAAAATTAACTTTGAAGAAGCATATGGACTAAAATTAGACATTTGAGAGTACAAAACTAAAATTGAACAAATTTCAAAATATAGTGACTAAATTGGTATTTTAAGTAATATTCTAGTAATATTGAGAGCAATTAACTTCATAATCTCATTTAATTATCAATAGAAAAAAGTTTATTTTTTTAAAAAAAAATCGTTTGTCACGAATCAACCTATAACTAAAGTTCACTTAAATATATATATTTTGTTCATATTGGTTGAGCTTTTACTTTACCAAATATCAAAACTACTTGAAATAAAGTTATCATGTAAAATTTTTAATACAACAAACACTCTTAGCATGTAACCCTTGTACAATTCAACGTAACGAACAATTTTTTTTTTTTTTTTTTTTAAACGACAAAGTTAATAGAGAAGAGATAATTAAGAAAAGAAATGCGGCGACAGTAATAGAAAGATAAATTAAGAAAAGATCGAGTAGTGCGGTGGACCCCATGATTTCCCTTTTTCTGTTGGAAATTGAAATAACTACCAACCAACTCCAAAGGTCATTATCCAATTCAATCAATAGTCTTTTCCCAAAAGTAATTTCAAAAAACTTCAAATCAATTCCTTGGAAAAAATTTGGATGCAGCAGAAAAATTCCTATGTGGCAATTAATTTTCTTTAAAAATTATTTACTAATTATTTTTTCCTTTTTTTATATAAAGAAAAGGAAATATGGCGGTACTTAAGTATTACTCTTTTTCCTTTATAGAAAAAATATCTAATTAATCTCTTTAGATGTAAAAAAATAAGCTCGTAATAAATAAATAAAACAAGGTATATATATTAGCAATAGCATATGTAAAGCTAGGATAATGCACACCACTAACAAGTAACAGCAACTCCTTCAAAAGTCTTCTTTATTTAATTATATTATTGTAAATTTTGAACGATTGGTATGCTAATTTTAATAAGAAAATTATTTTAAAAAATAAAACGACTAAAAATAATTTTTTTAAAAAATATCCATTAGTTTAATATAAATATTGCGATAAGTAAATAGATCTCTATATATAAAAAGAACGTGTAAGAAAATCATATTCAAATACAAAAGTAGTGTTTTTATCACATATTTTATAATATCCTAATTGATAACAAGTGAAATCTGTTCTCAAGAAAAAAAAAAAAAAAAAAAAGCTGGCATTGACAAATTTAGAAAAAGACAAACACTATATATTCTGTAGTTTTGAATGTTTATGTGAACTTACTTAGAATTACAAGTTCCCCCCTTTATCTATTGTTCAGAGATAGAGGAACGATTAGACTTTCATATAAGCTTCAAATAAATAGGTACATTAATACATATGGTGACAACAATTTTCTTCGAGAAGAATTTTATGATATGATAATATGTGTTGATACGAACCAAAGAATGTTGAGTTTGAGATGTCAACTTCTTAATGGTCAATCATAATGTGCAGAAACTTTGACCAACATATATTACAACTGTTTTCTTCTCATTGCATTTGACATCCTTGTTCTTCTGCTTTGAGATATACAAGTCCACGCCTTATCCTCTGCACGTCAATACCAAATGATAGCCATTAAAATAGACCCAAGGTCGCCAAAACAAACAAGAAGCCAATCTACAAGAGTTTAGATTAATGCTGGTTCGGCGGACAACAAAACACGAAGAAGGAAGGTTGAGAACAGTTAGGGGATTAGGAAAGGTGTTCAACTTTCTATGCAAAGGATAGATTCAGCTTTTCAACGGCAATCCGAATGAAGCTTATGTTTAAATTAGCCTATAGATTCAGCGTTTGGACTTGAGAACAAAATTCTAAGCATTTAGGAAGTTATTTCAAGCCGGCCCTAAAATTTGCGTGACATTGTCAGAACTTAAAGTTTCTATTTTGGCAAAGGGACTTTTGGTACCTCTCTTGTATCTGTCATTCGTAGAAGTTCCAATCTTTCCAGGGGCCTCCGATTTGAAAGGGTAGCAAGCTGCATCGGTAAGAGATAACAATCAGCTAAAAGAATGTGGAAGTCCATGAATAAATTTGATGGAGTGAATGGAAAGGCTACCCAGAAGCTAAACCGTTCAGGATCTCGTGATGAGGGCATCATTGCTTCCACATTAAGAAGTTGATCCCGTTTTATCGGATCTGTTAAAAATCCCATTACTGGCCAAATTGTGTTGAATGAAAAAGAGTGCATGAAGGGAGAAAAAGGATTTCAGAATCGTTCTAATCGTTTATTTTGGCATGCTATCATAGAGTATGTGAGAAGGCAAGGGAAAGACCAAAGACCACTTAATCAAACAAAAAATGCGATCCTCCAATCCAAATGCAACAATGTAGGTGAAAAGAATTTAAAATGCATCACAAAAGTAAGTCCAATCACTTGCACCAAATGCAATATCCTACGATAAACAAGCAGAATTTTTTTATTTATTTTCAAATTCATAAAAGTAGAGCTGGTACACGAGTTTTTCACAAGCTTTAATGACCAACGAAATCATAATTATCATGTTGAGGCAGCGAGAAAGATAGGAACCATCAGACGACAAGATAAATTTGGAGTAAACTGATCTTTTTGAAAATATAGAAAATACAATTACTTTTAAGTATTGGCAAGTACATGAGATGCCATCTCACATACCTCGTCTAGATGCTTCTTTTGCCCTCCTTATCCATGACCGGGCGTACTCTGCTGCGTTAATTGTCATTTCCTGCAGCTGTAAAAAGAGGCATATAGATATAAAACTTTGCAAGTGAGGAATCAACAAAAGAAGGGGAAAGCAGCTAGAACACTTAAGAATATTTTACACAAAGACGTACATAAATACAAAACCTTATTTACCAAACATACTGACTTTAGAAAATGAAAATGAATACCTATTTTGATCATGAAAAGAAAATTAATTTCACTTTACATCATATCCCTATAATTTAGCCAATCAAAATGCCAGATTCATGCCAGATAAATTATCATTGGTTAAAAATGGCAACCTGCGCGTTATGGAATATTAAGATACTGGTCATAAAGCCACTAGTTCAACATCTAGCTTTTTTTAATAAAAAGTATTTGATGCAAAAAGAAACACATAAAGCAAATGGAAAGTCAAATTTTCAGTAATTTACTTCTGCCCGCTCTATTGTCCCTTCTGGGGGAGTTATATCACTGACCCATTCGACCTCTGCCACCCGATACCTGAATGAAGCAAGAAGCATTAAAAGAAAATATACTCATGTTACTAAAACTGGATAATTTTCGTAACTCCTTTGCCTTTTTTGGCTTCTAGTTAGTATATTTTACTTTTCCACCAAGATACCTTTCTCTCTTTCTTTTTTCGGGTTGGGGTACAGAAACAAGAGGTAAATCAGAAAAACCCATATTCAAGCATGAGCAAAAGATCAAAGTGATGCAAACTAACCCATCTTGGTCCCAAGATCGAATAATGCGAAATCTTCGACGACTTTCAATCTGCACAAGTTTTTACAAGCAAATCTTCCATAAGCATGAGAAAACACAACCAGACCGATTGTATTCAATGAACATGTATGCTACGTTTGAGACAATCAGCAGCAAGAAATTATAACTTGAAATTGTGGCATCCTTTACTTCTTCAGGGTGAATTTCTGAAAGGAGTCTAATTACTTCATCAAAATTGTGACATAGATATTACACGATGAATGAGTAAATTATGTCATTTTCAGGTTATGTTTATAAGATTTGAGTGGACAGAAAATGGTAGGATAATAATCCAGCCAAACCGTGGTACTTCTAAATAAGGTGAATGCTGTAATTAAGGCATGAGAAACTGTTATTAACACCATATAAAATTTCCACCACTCAATCTCAAAGCGACATTACTCTCAACTATCCAAAACAAAGCGGCTCGGTACAATTAAATTATAAAATTTGCACACGTACAAGAAAAATACCTAAATCACATGGTGAGAGCATGAAAGGAAATTCTTACAGTTATGGTTATATCTTTGAAATAAACATTTAATTCAGCATTTGAAAGACGTGTTATGGATATCCCCTATAAATTTATAGAAGTAACTAGCAGAATGTTAAAAGAGAGTGTCTAAAACACCATATTGGTTCGCCCACCAAGGTTACAAAAAGAAATATAAAGTCATACAACAACAAATGTCTAACCTCTAGATAAAAACGTCCGTCCGCAAGTGGCTCACACCTGATAAGAAAAACAATCAATAAGTGATGCTTTCTTTCAATTAAGGGATACGAGGAGTCAAAGTATATGACTGACACCTACTCCGTGATTTCCACTTCACATGCAAAATCAGCAATAGAACCAGTTGTAGAATCCACAATAACCTAGATGACAAACATAGAAGCCAACAAAAGTAACAGTCAATACTTTAAGAAATTTATTATACCTTAAGGGAAAAGGAAAATGGAGAAACTCTTAAAGAAATAAAAGAAATAAAATAAAATAATAGTTACAACACTTACCATTCCCATACGATGATTGCCTTCCATTACCCTCCTGACCTATTATTTAGTTAACGGAATTGGCTTAAATAATTCAATAGGATAAACATAAGAAATGGAAATACGGCACCTGCATGCTTGCTAATTTAAAGAAAAACAAACTAAGAAAGAAAATAGAAATTTATGGCCTTTTTAGAGGAAAGGAAGCTTTCGTTAGAGAAAAAGGAGTGAGTCCAAAACTTTCATGAGAGAGAAGAGAGAGATAAAATTTGTAAAGTCAGTAGAAGCAAGAATGTCTCAAGGAAGTATCGGGTATCAAGATCATCACAAGAAGTAAGTTTATATGGCAAGCTTCTGGATAAACAAAAGAAATAAATTCAAAAGGCTTATTCATCTATCCTAAAAATAAAAACACAAGTACAGAGAACAATCGCACCCTGAAGGATAAAAACTACATGCATAGTGAAGAAATTTATGGTGTTCATCTTGGATTCAAACTCATCTCCTAGCAATCACCATACAAATAATTTGCTTGAAACTGCTGTACCAAACGAGCTGACTAGTTCACAAACCACCTTGGCACATATTGTTCTGAAGGCTCGGGGAGAAAATTTTAAGCAGGCAATATGCTGTTTGAGATATCAAAATAAAGATCTTAGACCAACTCACCATAAGTCTGTAGCGGGGTTCAAATATGTGAAGCGGAAATTTCTGACATGGGATAACAACATCCATGACAAAAAGAGGCATTAAATCGACACCAAAATTTGTCAAACCATCATGTTCTGACTTCCTTTCAGCATATTCCTCAGGAAAGTTCTTCTGTATAATGTTGCTCAGTGTAACACTGGTAAAAACCAACTGAATGTCATGCAAAAAAGAGAGATCAACCGAACTAGATAACAAATTAATACCATAATGTTTTGACTAAACATGAGATATTTTCATCTTCACCACACTAGCCTGCATATAGTATCACTACAAACAAGAAGCATAAATGTGCACCTATAAGAAGGCTGCAGCCTGCACGTGCATATCAAACCTAGCAATCTTACGTGCAGCTAACAGTCAATAACAACAGCTAAGTTTATTTAGGGACTTCTATTCATACTTTAACCACTTTCCATAACAAAAGCACATATTTTATGGGTAGAAAGAAACCAAGCCTGGCTGCTTCTTGGACTGCATTACCATGCTCTAATTACTACTACTACTAGATAAGCAGCTTACCTGACTGCACATGTTCTTGAACTGATAAAAAGAACTGTTCTGCACAACGGACATTTGTTACCTATATTTCAGTACAGTTATCAGAAAAAGACAATTCTAAGATCTTACACCCCAAAAACAAAAAATAATAATAAGATGAAAAATGTTTGTTATCTACAGAAATAGAAATGTCAATGGAGGGAGAGAAACAAAAACCACCAACCACGATCCATTGACTGAAATAAGCAAGAACGGCAGAAAGAATGCCCACAAGGAGTTGTGATGGGTTCATAAAGAAGCTTAAGACAAAGGGTGCAATCAAAGTCATCGCTACGATCTTGTAGCCCATGGCGTCCCCTTCCCGTCATACTTGCAACTATTCTCTCCAATCTCTGAAGAGAAGCCTGAAGAGGATTGCTACATATTACAAGAAACAAACAGGAAAAATATTTCACAAAAATGACTTTAAGTCAAATGAGTTACATTTCTATATAAAAACAAGAATATATTACCTTAAAGGGTCAATTTGAAGGCCAGAAAGAATAATATCCTTTGCCATGTCATATTTTTCTAGCTGCATAAATGAAATTATAATCTTTCAACAAAGTTTGAAAAATACATAAAATTAAAAATTAAAAAAAGAAATGCTAAAGAGAAAAAATTGTTAGATCGGGTGAGTTTTGTTCAAGGAATCAAATGTAGATGAAAATATAGAGGTTTTTAATTTATGTAGATACAAATAAATTTTTTTAGGAAAAGAACTCCAAAATTTCGAGATTTTATAAAAATCATTAGAATTGATTGATGAAACTTCAACAGTAATCGAAGCAATTAAACTTTTCATACTCATGTCCATGTTAGAAAGGTAGTATGATAAATCAAGGAGAGAGAAAAATCAGAATAAAAAAATGGGGCGTAAGGGAGATAGAGAGAGGAGATAGATACATGCAAACATACATCATGCCTAAACATGCATACACGCACACAGAGAATGAAGCATTTGAAAAAACAAATTTGCAGGGTAGGGAGAGAGATGCTGGAAAAGTTATATCAATTCACTATTCTGAGACCGTGGGTGAATTCCACTCGCAGCAAACTTCATGGATGGGACTGAACAAATGCAAATATGCAATTTACAAACAAAAATGTCGACAAGGTTGTCGGTCTTGTAGTAATAGAATTTTTTCTCATTTTAATTTTCTTTTCAAGTATTTTATTTCTTTTAGATGTTCGTTTCTGTAGATTTTCTTTTCACTTATTCTCTTTTAATACTTATTTGTCTATTTATTCCTCACCATGATTGACATTCTCGACATGTAGTTAATATTTCCATGATATTCCAGAAAAAACATATTGCGCCTCCTATTCACAGAAATATTGATATGTCAATTGAAAATTTTCCAACGATTGTTTTTGTTTGGAAGTTATGTAAATCTTTCTTTGGGGGTTTCAAACAATTAGATATTCTTACGAGAATGAGAGCATTAGCCTTCAGAATATATGGTTTCACTGATTTACCGCATAGGTCCATCAGCTTCTCAGCATCTTTTAGTGCAAGCTGAAACATTGTTGAAGAGTTAACAAAGTAAGCAATGTTCAAAATAAACGTAAATAAAAAGCAATTAGCCAATAGAGTTACTTCAGCATGTACTGTAGGATCCAACCCATTCAATGGTCGATATTCAGAAGCGGCTGGTGGTCTGTCTTTCAAGAATTGACTAATCCTGCTTGTCGTGTCATAGATATAATGAATGAATAATACTGAAGAATGGTAAAAATACATTCGTTGCAATAAACTTAACCACTATAAATAAATATAAAACCTGATATAAGCAGCACTTCTATTGTTGAGAATAACTGGATCACCTGGTTTGATGTTATTAGCTCTTGAGTAATACTTGATTGCCTGAACCAAAAATAAACTTCGATCTTATTTTCAGATGATAAGAATAAAAAAACTGATCGAGCAATATAGGCTACACTATACAATGCCCTACCCAATGGCATGGTGCTCATATGTGGAACTAGATAGTTTAATGCATGCTCTGAAGATTAAAATTATACTCTCCTAGAGTATGAAGACTAAGCATGAAGCCAAGAAATTCACCTCTTCAAAGTGGTTATCTTTAAATGCTTGATTTCCATTTTGTACGAATTCAAAAACATGCCTGAACATGTCCCATGGCAATTGATCCTCTCCTTCATTGGCCTGCATTAAAATTGACGACCTCCAATCAATCACATTCCAAGACATGCATTAAATCACCAACAGGAAAGAATTGATGTTAGCCTTCAGTTTTCATCTCCAGTAATAATACTAAAAAGATAATTGTTATAATTTTTCAGCTCTTCAATCCTTCATTCAGCAGCTGGATTAAATCCTATCTTCTTTGACCGGAAATTGCAGGCATCAGCCAACATGAAGTTGTTGGGTCAAGTAAGCTAGCCTTAAAACCTACAGTAGCCGTTAGATCTAATATTTCACCATTTTATTCTTTCTAATAACCTTCAAGCTCAACATTGCAGCGATTGATAGCTTTCATATGATATATCCTAAATTCCTTTTGCACATCAAAACAAAACTATGGTAAACAACTCATCTGATCTAAAACATTTTTTTTTCTCTTTCCCTTTACCCTTGATTGATAGCTTTCGATGATGCAGCGATGAATGATTCGCTTAAAGAAATAATAAAAATAAAAACCAACTACTTGAACGTGATCTCTTCTATATAAGTTGTACAATTGTGTCCTTTAAGTTCTAATAAAACAACTAGGAATGAACTTATTTACTAGTTCTTTCCAAGTCAAGCTTGAGTCACAGCAAGCATACACTTTAAACGAAACGATTAGATATTCTGAAGAAATAAATATTTCAATTTGAACCATGGAGAAAAACACGAAATACAATATTCTTTTTTTTTTTTTTTCTTTCTTTCTTAACTGAAGTTGAAATTTTCAGCTTAGAGAATAAGACAGTTGATCCAGCAAACAAGAAAACAGTCAAGATAAATCCTTAAAATTTTTCCCCTCCTGCTTCTCACTCGTCGAGCATTAAACAATACAACACAGAAATAGTTCAGCTTTCACCTCAATTTCGCAGCAAACAAGAAATGTGCATGTAACCCCAAAAGAAAGAAAAAAAAACCAGAACACCTTGAAACTCAAAGACTCAGCGCCTCGTTCTTCCAACAACATATTCAATAAAAAATACTAAAGCATAAGCAGTGAAAGAAGAAGAAGAAGAATCAAGAACCAAAAAGCAACTGACCCAAATGTAGTCATCGATGTCGCCGAGAGAATCCACGGGCAAACTGGACGAAGGCTCGGGCATGGCCATTGTAGAAACGGGCTTCAACTCTTCTCTGAGACGAAATTCAACGCCAGAGAAGAAATTTGAAGCCTAAAGATAGAGAGAGTTTAAGAACAAGTTGCAATGGCCATCGTGTTCGTCCCTGAATCCTTCGTCCACACAAGGACCAGATTCTACTACGTGTTTTTCTCTCTCCTTTTCCCTCTCTCTCTCTCTCTCTCTCTCTCTCTCTCTCTCTCTCTACATAGACAGAGAGGGCCAGGGAGGGATACGAATTTTTGAAGGGCTGGAACTTTTTTACGTATTTTGTAATTTTCTTTTCCTAAAATCATAATTAAGTTGTAATGAAACAATTAAAAGCTAGAACTATAGAGATTGGCTTAGGTGTGTGCCGTATTAAATCAGAGCCGTTGGATGAAGTTTCCCGATTTTGTTAGCCATTTGGATACTGACAGATCTAAGATGAGGTGAGGATACAGTTGGAAGCTTCCATTAACTTTATGACCAAAATTAATTATCAAAACTTTATTTCATTTTTAGTTGAAATTGATAGACTCTCTAATACTCTCTATGAGCAAGTTGTATTCCAAAATAATATTAAAAAATTAAGGTAAATAACTTTTTCCTCTTTCAATTTTTAGTATAGTTCTTGAAGTTTTGAGTTTGGTTTTAATTTTCTTTTAAAATATTACAATTTTACTATTAACATTTGAGTGTTGTTTAAATTTGGCCTCTATGTTTCAAGATATATACTTTTAACCTCAATTTTTCACTAAATATTCATTTTCTGTTTTTAGTGGTAATGTATGTTAATAAATTTAAAATAATTATAATAATTATAATTAATTAAGTTTCACTATTTTATATTACTTTTAAAATTAAATTTAAATTTTCACTTCATGATTATTTTAAATTAATCAATAAACACTGACGTCAATGATTAAAAGTGAGTATTTAATGAAAAATTGAAATTAGATAATGTAAAATCTTGAAACCTAGAGACTAAATGAAAACAAAACTCAAATATCAATGGTAAAGTTATAACATTTTGAAATTTAAGGACTAAATTAAAACTAAACTAAAAAATTAATGATTAAATGTGTAACATTTTTATACTTAAAAACCAAATAAAAGCTAAACTCAAAACCTAAGAATCAAAAAGTTATCTTTTTCCAAGAAAAAAAAAATATCATAGTTTTTTAATTTAATTGCTATTTATAGTCTTGTAATAAAATAAACAAATAGTTAATTAAGCACTCTTTTTTTAATACCTCGTCAAAGTAAGTTCTACTTCAAAATAATATCTGAAGGTAGCCCACAATTCTAAAATTTAATTCACTATTTATAGTTTTATAACAAAATAGCAAAATAATAAATAACTCATTAAACAATAAATATAGGTGAGGAGATTTGAACATTTTCCCTCTTAGTTGGAGATATATGTCTAAATCAATTAAATTATACCAAAATTATCCTAATTCACTTATTAATCTAAAATTGTCCTCAACATTAGCAAATTATCTACCACCTTGTTCTACATTATTAAACTAATATCAACTAAACTAACCAATTGTCTAACACCTTATTCAACATCATTTATTTGGTTTATTTGATGCATACTCTTCTATATATATAAATAGATAATAATGTGTAGGACAAAAGGAAACAACAAATAGGATAAGGTAACATGAGTCATCTCCCCTAGAAGAGAAACCAATGAGTCCAAAAAGGCAAGCCTACATCCTATTTTTGAATGATTCGCTCCACGAGGATGGTTGGCCAGAAAGTGTCACTTCATTTCCTTCTCCGAGTGGCAAATAAAATTGTCTGTTTCATATTTATCTTTTACTAGTTTGTAAATCTATTATGAACATTTGGAAGTTCATTGGCACAGAAAACTCGCAAATGACCTTTGGATGCTCCTCCCACTCACTTTTTTAGTCTGATTTTGTTGTTAGAGTTGACCTACGTAAAAGTACTCACACTGGTGTGATGCTGAGCTGAGTATACTTCGATGTCTAAGTTAGTATGTAAAGTATTTAGCTCAAAAAAGCAAGCTCAAAGTTTCACTTAAAGTTGACTTACTTGTGTCTCCTCCTTGGAGTTGTTGAAATGGGGTTATTTATAAGACTCTTCCTTTGACATCTACTTGGGGTTACATATAATGTTAGGAGTGTCGGGGTGATTATGGCCCTCAAGATTACACAACAATAGTGTCGAGCTTGAGTTGGTTATTACCCTCCTAGTATTAATTCGATTTCGGTTGGGCAGCCTGAAACTCAAAGGTCTGACTTTTTCTTGTTGGAACGCATAATCCTCCATGCTTCCTCACAGTTTCCTTTTCGACTTGGACTTGCCCATGGGCTTTGGACATTGCTTGATCTGATGATACAATTAGGTAAGTTTAAAACGTTTGTACATTATTTAAGAGTATTTCTCAATTGACAAAGTAATTGAAATTTTTGGGTGAAAAAATAAAAACAAAAATTTGGACGTTCAAATATATATATATATATATTTTAATAGTGATAAGAGCTCCTCACACGAGGAGAACAAGGTTGGTGATGATTGTCTTCTTTGACTTAATTTTAGGGATAGAGTTAGAGAGTGCACTTATCCACCGTCCCATCTATACATCCAAGATTTTTAATGATGTTTTAATTATACTCTTAAGATTTTAGTTTTAACCCCTTTCAAAAGAACACAATTTTGAGATTTTCATTAATAAAAGGACAAAAGTTAGACACCGTTAAAATGAAAACACAAACATGACATCATTTATAATATTATTCATGTAAATTGATGTGACATTAATGTGTAAACATTGATTTTATAAATGATGTCAACAGTGTCTTTCAATTAAAATTACTTTTAACAACTAATTTTTTATATAGTTAAACTCAAGATGTATATAATATACATACACTTGTTCAAATGTTAGAATTAGTTATTGTATTAATTTATATATTACATTTTAGCACTCTAGGAAAATAAATTAGAACGACATATTGCGAGTCTCATTTTATTTTAGTTTATGAATCTCAATTGTCTAATTTCAGTCACCATACGTTCATTAATCTTAAATTTAGTCTTCCAAAGTTAAATTTTATCAAAATTGATCTATGTAACAATAATTTCCACGCAAGAAAATACATTACGTGAGTATATTTTCACTATTTTTTTAAAAAAAAAGATGCTAGCTTTGACTATTTTTTTTTAATAAAAAAATCAATAAGTAAACTAATTTTAAGATTTATTAAAAGTACAAGTACTACAAAAAAAAGTAAATAAACCAAAATGACATCAAAGATTCTTTAGGAATACTTTTTAAATAACTATCATATGTTGACCTAGTGGTAAAAAAAAAAAGAGACATAGTCTTAATAGTCTTAATAAATGGCTAAGAGATCATGAGTTCAATCCATAGTAGTCACCTACCTAAAAATTAGTCTCTTACGAATTTCCTTGACACCCAAATTTTGTAGGATTAGAAGGATTGTTCCGTAAGATTAATCGAGATACGCATAAGTTAGTCCAGACACTCATGAAATTTAAACAAAAAGCAACAATATAAAAGTAGTAAAGAATTAAGAAGAAAAAGGTTTGTTTTGTTCCAAAGAAATTTAGTTGCCGCCTAATATGCGTTCGGTTGTTTTAAGTTGTCGGCAGAAAAGGAAGCTGAAGTTAGGAATTATAGCATTAGACGGCAGGGCGGGCAGCAGCGGGAGCCGAAGGGGAAGCCACATCACTGATGCCCGCCGAAACCTGCCCCTTGGGATTCCATTCTATGCTATCTTTCTCATCCACATTCAGCCAAATCTTATAATAAATAAGCTTCTAATGCCAATTGGGATGTGATTTGCCGCCTCAAATGCCTACGCTCTTACCCTATCATATCAACTTTCGTCTATCAATATCTCATCCTCAAGCCTTTCTCCAGCTGCATTCTGTGCATTGCTTTGTTTAGAACTTAAGGACACAGTTGTACAACCTATAGAACCGATCTTGTTCAAGTAAGAACATAGCTGCACCATGGAAGAGAGCTTTATGCTCCGTCTTCCCACCTTAAGACATCAATTCTGTTCCCTGTATTTTCCAAGTTAAATGGATATGATTTGAACTTTAGATTCTTATTTGTTCCAAGCATCGCATTGAGAAAATGGATACTCTGTTTCAAATTTGGCTCCACATGTTCTATTTGATATGGGTAGGAAAAGAACCCAACTTAAAAAATGGTAAGATTTTTGGCCCAAGAAGAAGAGGTTGATCCTTATCATCACGACTGGGATTCTGATTTCTCTATTTTTTGAATAACACCAAAAGAGCTTTCCACGGTGGTTGAAATAAAGACACATTCCAAATAAGGTAGGACTTCAGCAGATATTCTTTTTGAGTGTGGGTGAGAATACTTTGGCAGGAGATTATGTGAGACAAGATTGTGTTTGGTAGTTGGAAACTAGAGGAAAATTTGTGTTTGACCTAAGTTCTGGCTCAAAAAATATTGCTCATTGAAGAAAGAGAAAAGAATACACGGAATAAAAAAGCTAACAAAAGGAAGCCAAACCACAAGAATGGACTCCAGTCAAGAGAAATAAGACCAAACGAATAATAAAACATAAAGAAACTAACAAACGTTCAGCGCACAAAAAGCTTGTTCCAGAGTTCTCTACAAATACAGACAAATACAATCCCAGCTCTTTTAGCAGAGGAACAGCAAGCATCTAACTTATGCTTGAAAATTTGACATATACAATGTCAGATATCCAGTTCTTTTCCACGAGAAACAGCAGAAGGTCCAGCACTAGCGGTTTCGGTTGGTTTGAAACACACCCTCCTTAGAAAGGATTCTGGATTCTGGATTCTGGCTTAGTAAATAGTAAATAAATCCTCGGAATGCTCTTTGTTTCACCGGAGATGCTGTTCTATTCTATGAAAGCTAAGGTTGATTGCAAGCCAATTCTTTTGTTATCATATCAAAGTTCTGCACTAGGATTCAGTGGGAAATTTTCTCTCATCTCATCCAGAACCACTCACCAAATTGGATTTCCACTATGCACACCTATGAACTAGCTAAGATTTACAACCATAGTAACCAAGCTGATGTCAAGGTCCATCGTTTTGGTCAAACATTGCAAAACCATATTCACATTGCAGTTCCCCATTATCAGAAAGCAAGGGGAAGAGCAAAAAATTCTTATGTAACACTATTCTCATAGGACCCTAAGGCCTTTAAGGCAGGTTTAAGAGTGATTTTGCAAGGGTTAAAATCACTCTTTAATACGACTTTAATCATTCAAGATTAATTTTAGTATGTTCATAAGTGATTTTAATCATTCCAAAATCACTCTCAAGCATACCTTAAATATGTAGCTACAAATCCATATCCTTACATCATTACAAGGTACCAGTTAAACAAAGTATCAGCTATTAGAACTTGAACTATCAAAGCCATACAATAGAGTTCTCCCCATTCTTCTTCCTTGGGAATAATAATATATTGACCAGCTTTTCTTAGCAATACCAAAGTTCTTACCTAGATTTGAATAATATTGATATCGATACGATTGAGTCTAAATACATAGCAAGAATAGTAACGTTTCAACTCCTCAAAAAAGATCAAAAGTAAAAAAAAACAGTGAAAAGAGGGGCATAAAGTACCTATACTCATTACTGAAACACTGTCTTTTTAAGTTAATGAAAAAATTATACTCTATCCTCCTCAAAAGCAGTATCAGAACGATATGGGAAGAATGACAGACTTGGGTATGAGCTGTTACCAGCCTTTATCTGCTATGAATTGATGTATAACACCATCACCCACAGGTAAATCACACAAGGAGGTGATTTGCTCACTTGGTTGGAGGCGCATTGCTTCGATGCAAAACATGCCGCCGAATATCATCTTGATCAACCAACTCCAATGGAGTGGCTGTCTCATTCCTGATCCGCTTGATTTTGGGGCTCAAAAGGCCCCTATGGCGAAATCCATACAGTTTGAGAACTTGGTTGTCAGCAAAATTGAAAGCCCTCTCCATGCTACTCAAACACCTTTCAACTGGATAGTCTCCATAGCTACCACAAGGTTTGCAACCGACAAAATGCGTCACGAATGGCCACCTTTCATCGCCTAATCCCGGGTGATACTTCTCAATCATTTCTTCATACCTATCGACTAATCCAGCCCAGTAACCATGCAAATAGTATGAATTCTCAAGAAACACCTTATCCATCCATTGATCTTTCTGAGACAGCAATAAATATATCAAAGCTGACTGATCATCAGCCTCAAATGCTGGCCTTCCCTTCAAGTTTGCAGTCAAAACCTTCCCAGCCTCTTCTCGAATAGGACCCTTTGGTCCCATTGGAGCCCAAGCATCCAGCAAATCCAAAGACCACTGACAATTTCGAAACAAAAAGCTTCCTGTGTTGAGTGCAATCCAGGACTTTTGGTTGAACATCAAATCAGGGTAACCGTGAACGACCAAATTATAGTTATCGTATTTTTCCAGAGGAATCTCGAACACCATATCAGTAAATAACGCATCACTGTCCATCCACCAAATCCACTCAACCTCAGGGTGGGACAGCATCAATCGCCGGATCAACGGCAACTTAGCCCAATACCCAGCAAGTTCCTTATCTAAATGAGCCAAATTGTATACTATTTCAATCCCATGAAGCCTGCAATAGTCAATTTTATTCTTGATTGCCTTCAACAAATAATGATCCCCGATTGGGTTGTCGCAGGGTTTTGGGGGCGAACCAGTAACAAGCAAGATTCTAGCTCTATTATTAACATAATTAGGAAATTCTGGGTTCTGATCAAGCCAAACCTTTCGTTCCTGATTCCAGTTCGCAATCTTGGGTCCAAGCGTGTAAGTGACATTAGGGTTGATTTGGGTCTCGGCAGGATCATCCGGGTCGTTGGGGTCGCCGTCAGATCGAATCTCGGCGAGGATCCGGTTGGTTTCTTCGATGATATTCTGGTTTACAGCGTCAGCCTCGGAGCTACCAAGGTTGCCGATGCCGATGGTACCACGAAGAACAAGGATGGTGACGAAGCCACAGAGTATGGTGATCTTGATATTATTGAAAGTCTTCTGGATCTGACGGCCACGGGGAATTCCGGGGAAGGAACGGTTTCTCCTGCCGTTGGCGGTGGCAGCAGTGGTGGGTAAACTATTCCCTCCACTGCCGGTTCTCTTCTGAGCTGAGATATTGTCTAGTCCCATGTTTCTTCCTCCTCTCTCTACAAACTCTCAACACTCGTATACAGAAAGATCTAAACAATTACTTCTTTCAATCCTCTTACCAGGATTTGGAGCTAATGGGTGATGAGGGAAATGGCTTATCTCCCTCTATCCAACAGCTCTCTCCACCTCTCCCTCCCACCTTCAATTCAATTATGTCAGCAGGGATGGAAGAGATGGAGCCCAAAATGGGAAGAAACAGAAAAACAAACAATCATGGAACGAGAAGGGGTAGGAGAAGAATAGAGCAGTAATGGTACTGGATATAGACTAATGCCTAATGAGGGTCAATTCATTGGGGGTAATGGTTGAGGAACAGCTAAGAAAGGAAGAAGAGAGTTATCTCAGCAAACAGCACCGACTGTGTGTGGATTGAAGGCCCTTCTTTGAATGATTCGATGTCTTATGAATGGGAAAAAAAGGGAAAATAATAAAAATAATAAAGGATTTTATGCAAATATCATATGCATTTGTCTGATTTGTGATTGGATCCATTATATAATTATTGGGATTCGCTTTTATTATTTAGGGAAATTTTCTACCATGCCAGTATATCCATTTTTTCATATATATATAGACACATACATATATACACATATTTTTGCTATTTTAGCTTTTAATTAGTTCGGTACTTTCAATTAATCTTGCCACTATTTTTTCTTAGTTTATTGTTTTTTCAAAAAAATAAAATAATTAATCTCAATTTATATATAGTGTGTAAGTTGAGGATTTAAAACTCTGATTTCAAAGTTGATAATATAAATACTATATCATGCTCATTTTGACATTAGTTTTCCACTTTATTAGTTTTTCAAACAATAATTAGTCTATTCATTCTTTTTGCAAAAATTTTGGAAACATATTTGTTACCGCTCTTGTTTAAATTTGGATTTAATTTGATAAAAATAAAATTTTAGTTTCAAAATTTAGAATTAAGTTCGTTTTATATTTTCTGCCAAGTTTTATTGCAAAAATTTTTACATCCTTGCCACTAAATCTAAGTTCTGTCAAATGGCTAGTACATGTCATAACCTAACACCATCCTAAACTATTCAAAATTGTCAATCACACTTTTCTTTTATTGAATAGAAAAAGAAAGTGAGAAAATAAAGACACTACCCTAGTTTTTAATATGAATTTTAATTTTTCTATATATATATATATATATATATATATATAACTAGTTATCCTTTTGTCTTTTTAACGTTGATGAAACAATTTTTTTAGTTTAAATAATAACTATAAAAAAAAAAAAGTAATTGACATCTATACTTTACTCCCTCCAATTGCCGTCTGTATTTCTTTTTTCTTTTTCTTCTCTCCCCCACAACGTTGTTTTTAAAAAAGGAAAAACTTGAATGGTATGATTCGAAGGTTTTGAAGGAAAAAAAATGTAAAATATAAAATATAATATTTTATGATTAGTAATATATATAAAATTTTATTTTTCGAAAATGAAAAGGCATATAATTCAAATATAATAGGAAAATGTGGGATGAAGTTGAATGATGTTTGTTCCGACAAACTAAATCATTCAAAATCAGTTTAATTTACTTCGTATAAGATTCAATTCTACCACTTCACATGGTAGTTGGGAGAAATACAATTAGAAGTTATTTGGAACTAAGTTTGGAATGGAATTAAGTTGTAATATAATCTAAAATTCATATTTGAATTGAGCATTTTGGGCCCAATTGTAATCATAAATTAATTTCTCCTAATCAACACTTCTAATTTTCAAATTACTTTTCAGTCTCCAAAACAACTCTTTATATTTTACCATTTTAAAGTTGGATAATAAGACGATCAAAACAAAATGACTAACAGAATTTCTCCTAAATCAGTAAAGATCTAAACGACAAAGATGCAATTAACTTATGGAGAACAAGTTACAAACGAAGGGACTGACTAACCTTTAGAAAATCACCACTCTCGAAAACTTCATAATTCCGAACTCCCTGAAAATGTAGATAATCCAGAAGTGTGTCATTATTTTATTTCTATTATGATCCTCGATCAAACTTGAGATTCATGGCAAGCAGTGAACGGACATTTTAGCCTTTCAATTTCGAAATCAGCGTTTTATACACGAAAAACAAAAATAAAGAAAATTGAAGCGCAAATTACCACTTGACTGAGAGCTACTCTTATGTTCGTTCACTTCGTCAATGAAGCTATACCTCTTAATTTCGCACAGACCATTAATAATCGTCGAATTCCAGAAAAAAGCAATCGAAGTCTACAGAGAATGTTCATAATGCCTTATCGCCGTAGTGAGACTAGGGAAGGAGATAGGAAGAACAACATAAGCACTGATATAATACGCCATGGAAAAAAGAAACAGAGGCACGGAGTAGGTTTTGATCGTCCTAGCCATTGAGGATGTCGGCCCAAACGATTTCAATGGAAGCTAATTATTCAATCACGAAATGTAACATAAATAAGCATCGGCCAGAAGGGAGAAGATGATAACTTACAGGTTTATGGACGGATTCCACCGCCGGATAACAGTGCGACTGAAGAAGTCACGGCGGTCGGGAGTGCGCTTTCGTAAAGGAGCAGCGAAAATGACGATCTATAAGCGTTAGCACAACTGCACGAGTGTAACAGAAATTTTCAATTATCACATATATGTATGTATGTGAGCGACAATGCGAGCAATCTCGATGATGGACTGGGCTGGCGGCCCAATTGAACTCTTCTATTGAAATTCTTCCTACTTTAAATATGGGGTGACAAGCACCGGTGTTCAAAAAATTTGGACTCAAAAAAAAAAAAAAAAAAAAAACGATCAATCCAACCCAATCGATATGGTTTACGTTGAGTTATTAACTTATTTGTATTAAGTTGGATTCAAATAAATGAAAATTTTATGAACTGGTTTATGGGTTCACCTAAAACAATCCACGTGCACTTGTTGTTAATTTTAAAATGTATCTTTTTTTTTTTTCAGAGGATACAATTATATGTATAAATATATTTATTTTAGTTTTATTTATTTTCATTCTTCCAATAATTCCTAAAAATAATTTTTCACTATAAATTGAGGTTGAGTCGTCGATTTTAATTCAATATATCAAAATAATTGAATCAAATTTTTACGTATTAACATTTTACTCCTTTCAAAACAAAAATTTAAACAAATGAACTAAGCAATTTGAACCAACCCAACCCAAATATTTCATGGTTGGGTTGAATTGGGTTCATTTTTTAATAAGGATTACTTGGGTTGAAGAAAATTACAATCCGAACAATTGAGTTGGGTCTAAAAAGTCTTCCAATCCAATCGAACCCAACCCACGAACATGACAAAAGAAATAAACTTGCAAATTTTATAGTGTTATTTGGAAAAATGATAAAATAATTTAAAATTTGTTAAAATAGCCGAATAAATTTAAATAATAAAAAAATTATATTTAATAAATGACAGAAACTATCCCAAGACAATCAAATGGATTACAATTCAAAAACAACTTGAAAACCACGAATATACTCTATCAAACAATTCTAGAAGCAAAAAATTACAATCTAAACCAAAGCCAAAAAAACAATAAAAATGTTGGCCAAAACCTTAGAAGGGTTTCAAAATATAAAAACAACCCAATATGGTCCTCACTCGACTTCTCCGGTGGGAGGATTAGAGTGTAGAATTAGATTTTTTTTTTTTTTTTTTTTAATATTTATAAGTATGTAGGGAGAAGAGTGCTTGGACTTTTTAAAATATAAATATTTATAAATATGTAGGGCGGATATTAATTTAAAGTTAATTAGAACTTAGATATCACAGAAAAATATAAACTAAAACAGATATGAAATCTAAGAAAATGAAAGTTAGATTCAAATTTGAATATGGGAAAAAATGAATTAGGGAGAAAAATAGGGGATGAGGAATTGGTTTAAATATAATTCGAAGTCAATATTTTAACACGAAATTGAATTACATTTTACATATAAAAAATGATGTGAGCTCTTGAGGAACCAATAGAGAGTATATTCAGAATATGGTAAAAGTTTATGTGTAGAAAAATGTGAATATAATATTAGCAGATACAATACCACTAACACAAATGCACTTACACTGTATGTGTAAATATAGATTAGTTAAATCGCTTAACTTCAAATTACAAATACATTGTTTGTGTAAATTTAAATTGTTAATTTTTCACACCAAACAATGGTGGATAAAACTGAGCATATGCGAGATACATGTTTTGCAAAAAATCAAAATTTGCCAAATCTCCAAATTAAACCTCAAACCTTGCTATATACTTCAATTTCTCTTTAAATGAATTATGGTTAAATTACAAATTTAATCCTGCTAAATATCTTTGACATATTAAAATATCATATAATCTTGCAAGTCTAATTTTGTGTTTTATAAGTTTCTAAACTTTAAAATTATCAAAAAAAAAAAAACTAATACTTCATATAATATTTAGTTTTCGATATTTAATAATCAAGCTTATAAATACTATTTTCACTTATACCTTTTTAGAAAAAATTTATTATCTACAACTGGGTTCTACAAGAGTTTCCAATATTTAATCAAAGTTTCAAAAATTTTAAAAATATATATAGTTTTTTAAAAAGTTTATGGAATTTGAAATTTTGGCTAATCCAAATATTTTTATTAAATGAAAACCATATTAAATAAACTGCATGAAAAAAAAATCAAAATTTTCAAAAACAATACAAACGAAATGTTTATTGAATGAAGCCTAAACGAAATTATTATCGAGCTAAAGAAAAACTTTCATTTTTTTTTTTTTTTTTTTTTTTTAATATATTCTAGACTT
>QLSR01000225.1:3095566-3112146 GCA_031780015.1 Citrullus colocynthis
TTTTTTTTTTTTTTTTTTTTTTGTAATATATTCTAGACTTATTAAACATTCTTTAACTTGGATTTTAGTCTACCCACCGCGGAATCATATTCTACACATAAATTAAATTTATGAATGTCAAAAATAAACTATATAGTCTATCTATTTCCATTACATGTTTTCAAATACACTATTTATTTAATTTTACTTAAAAGCTAACTTTACAAGGGTAAACTAAAGACAAGGGTTCGCCCTTCATCCTCATGGCGATCTTGGAAGGTATTAGACACATATCCACGTAGTTCATCCTTTTTCTGTCCTCCTCGTGAGCCGGATGCTCAAAAAGTGGTAAAACTTCTGACTCACGAAGATGAAGATCTCACCAAGGTGTATAATGTGGTGGTCGAAATCAAGGTTTTGGCACATTTACCCCCTCGTCAGTGTAACTTTGTGGGCACATAGCCTTGCTCATGGTCATGATGCTGTCGACGAAGGGAAGTCGGGCCAGAGTGGTTAGATCGTCGTTTCATGGTGGATTTGCCCCGTTGTCAAGGCCAAACATGGCAGAACAATATTAACATTGCTCATCGACAATAGTGGCAACATGACACTCTGTAAAAATTAAAGGGACTTCGAAAAAAAACAAGTACAAATTTAATGAACGCCAATATCAAATAAAATCTCAAGACCAATTGAATACAAATCAAGAAATCTCTTCATCTTTCAACGTGGATCAAATATTCACTTTGGACTTCATGGATTCTAATAGATAAACATGAGATTACATTTCAATACTAATTAGCAAAAGTACGAGCTCTCCTCATCTTTTCGACATGAGATTCCCAACTGTATAATCCTACAAATTTTCAAACAACCAAACTGCAGGATGAAAAGTAAAAAACAACTTTCTGTGTTCAATGCCACAATGTCTGCTTACTTAGATTATCAAAATCCTACAAGTTTCCAGCCAACCACCGGTGATGGACGAATCAAGGGGTTGTTCTATGCTGGCTGCTTGGAAACTCATAGTATATGCAGTCCAACTTTTTGCAAATAATATTAAAAAAAATAATAATAATAATAAATAAATAAATAAAGCAAACAAAAAACAAAAAATAACAAAACATTGCAGTTCCCCAAAATGGTTTCATTAGCACTTGAATTATCCAAACCATGTGATAAAAAAATTCTCCCTCTTATTTCCTTTGAAACTGGAATATGGAGACCAACTTTTCGCATTTTATCAAAGTTCTGGTCTAAATTTGAATGCACAACATTGATATCAATATGAGTAAGTATAAATACATAGCTAGAATGGTAATGCTTCAACTCCTCAAAAGAAGATCAGAATTAAAAAGAACAGTAAATAAAGTACCTATACTCAATTACTGAAACACTATCTCTTTTTAAGTTAATGAAAGAATTCCACTCTATCCTTCTCAAAAGCAGTATCAGAATGACAAGAAAAAGAAGCAAGACAGACTGGGTATGAACTATTACCAGCCTTTATCTGCTATGAATTCATGTATAACACCATCACCTACAGATAAATCACACAGGGAAGTGATTTGCTCAATTGGTTGGAGGTGCATTGCTCGGATGCAGAACGTGCCGCCGAATATCGTTTTGATCAACCAACTCCAATGGGGTGGCTGTCTCGTTCCTGATCCGCTTGATTTTGGGGCTCAAAAGGCCCCTATGGCGAAATCCATACAATTTGAGAACTTGATTGTCAGCAAAATTAAAAGCCCTCTCCATGCTACTCAAACACTTTTCGACTGGATAGTCTCCGTAGCTACCACAAGGTTTGCAACCGACAAAATGCGTTACAAACGGCCACCTTTCGTCGCCTAATCCTGGGTGATACTTCTCAATCATTTCTTCATACCTATCGACTAATCCAGCCCAGTAACCATGCAAATAGTATGAATTCTCAAGAAACACCTTATCCATCCATTGATCTTTCTGAGAAAGCAATAAATATATCAAAGCTGATTGATCATCAGCCTCAAATGCTGGCCTTCCCTTCAAGTTTGCAGTCAAAATCTTCCCGGCCTCTTCTCGAATAGGACCCTTTGGTCCCATTGGAGCCCAAGCATCCAGCAAATCCAAAGACCACTGACAATTTCGAAACAAAAAGCTTCCTGTGTTGAGTGCAATCCAGGACTTTTGGTTGAACATCAAATCAGGGTAACCATGAACGACCAAGTTATAGTTATCATATTTTTCCAGGGGAATCTCAAACACCATATCAGTAAATAACGCATCACTGTCCATCCACCAAATCCATTCAACCTCAGGGTGGGACAACATCAATCGCCGGATCAACGGCAATTTGGCCCAATACCCAGCAAGTTCCTTATCTAAATGAGCTAAATTGTATACTATTTCAATTCCATGAAGCCTACAATAGTCGATTTTATTCTTGATTGCCTTCAACAAATAATGATCCCCAATTGGGTTATCGCAGGGTTTCGGAGGAGAACCAGTAACAAGCAAGATCCTAGCTCTTTTATTAACATAATTAGGAAATTGAGGGTTCTGATCGTGCCAAACCTTTCGCTCTTGATTCCAGTTCACAATCTTGGGTCCGAGCGTGTAAGTGACATTTGGGTTGATTTGCGTCTCGGCAGGATCATCCGGGTCGTTGGGGTCGCCGTCCGATCGAATCTCGGCGAGGATCCGGTTGGTTTCTTCGATGATGTTCTGGTTTACAGCATCAGCCTCGGAGCTACCAAGGTTGCCGATGCCGATGGTGCCACGAAGAACAAGGATGGTAACGAAGCCACAGAGTATGGTGATCTTGATATTGTTGAATGTCTTCTGGATCTGACGGCCACGGGGAATTCCGGGGAACCCACGGCTTCTCCTGCCGTTGGCGGTGGCAGCAGTGGTGGGTAAACTATTCCCTCCATTGCCAGTTCTCTTCTGAGCTGAGATATTGTCTGTTCCCATGTCTCTTCTCCCTTCTCCCTATACAAAATTTTTACACCCACGCTTGAGGAACACACCCGTATACAGAAAGATCTGACTAAATACTTCTTCTTCCTATCCTCTTATCACATTTTGAAGCTATGGGTCATGAGATAAAGGGGTTATTTCCCTGTATCCAACAGCTATCTCCACTTCTTTCCCCACTTTCAATTCAATGATGTGAGGAAGATCAGAAATCGAAGAGATGAGGCAGAAAATGGGAGAAACATGGAGAAGAAGAAGAATAGAGCGGTAATGGGTAATGGTCAATTCATGGTGGTGAGAGTTGAAGTTTTGAGGAACAGCTAAGAAAGGAAGAAGAAGAGGCGAAAGGGGAAGGAAGAGTTGAAGGAGAAGGAGAAGGAGAAAGCTGTCTCAGCAAGTACCACCGACCGTGTGCGATTTGAACTATTAAAGGATTTTCTTTCTTTCAATGATACGAAATATAATGTTTTTTTCCAAAAAAAAAAAAAGAAAAAAAAGTTAAAAAATAATAAAATGATTAAAAAATTTTATTTTTTTGTCCATGTTGAATCTAATTTTTTCTAGTCCATATATTTTAAAATATTAAATCTAAAATTTTAAATTTAGTTTCTTTTTAGTCTATTAGTTTCTCTATAATAACTATTTTATTTTTGAAATTTGAGTTTTGTTTTTGATTAGTTTTTAATTTTTAAATTTTTTATTAAATACTCATTCTCATTATTTCGAACAAATATTATTAATTAATTTACAATAATTTAAAAAATTATAATTAATTCATCTAAAATTTCAAAAATAAAATCGTAATACTTAAGAACTAATTTAAAATCAAGTATAAATATTAGGTATAACATTTTAAAATTTAAGTATGAAATGAAAGTTAGACCACAAATTTACAAACCAAAAACGTGTTATCTTAATTAAAAAGAAAAACAATGTTTCAAAAAGGGGGAAAAAAAAGGAGTATAATTCCGGATTTGATGGATTTTTTTGTAAATATCATATGCATATGTCTGATCTGTGATTGGATCCATTGCTTTGCGATAATTATTGGGTTTTGTTTTTTTTTTTTTAAAGAAAATTATTAAAGAAATTCCGACTTCCTACCACCTTCTGTCAAATGGCGATAGTACATATTAGTTGGACACCACCTTCGAATTTTTATTTAGTTAATGTGTGTCTTTTCAATATTCTATAGTAAATTACCTCCTTTTCCTCTTTCCTATTTTCTTTACATTTCTTTTTCTCTCTCGCAATTATTTCATTTAGGACTATTTTTAAATATAAAAAATAAATAAAAATATTTATAAATATAACAATATTTTATTATTTATTTGCAATAAATTTGATGGAGATAATAGTCTATCGTCACCAGATCGTAACATTTTACTATTATTTGTAAATATTTTTTAATAATTTTGTATTTATTTTTAATAAAGTAATACTTGGTAGATTTGAAGCTAATTGAAATTGAAAGATGTGAATATTTGTTGGAATAAACAATACAATCCTGAAAATGTAAAATTGATTCCTTGTGTGCTTCTATCAAAAGATTTTGAAAATTTTATCAAAGTTGAAAAATAGTCACCTAAGCATAATTTAATTCGTTAAGCATTATATCATTGACCGTTGACTAAATGATCAAAAATAATTTTTGTTGAATGTTAAAAAATAAAAAGTAAAATTCCAGTATTATATTAATTAATATGCACTATAAAATGGAAAATTTATAGTTAAATATTGTCAAATGAACATATCTCAATTGGCATAAAATATATACTCTAGATCTATCAAATTTCAAATCTTCCAACCCACATCTCCAAAGTGAATTTTATAATTTATTTTCAACATGTGGAGGCTCAAAATCCTAGAATGAAAATCTTCCAAAATATCCATTCAAAATGGTTAAGGCCTAGAACTGATTTGCTTAAAAGCGTACGTTATGTATAGATGTATCTCATGGAATCATTAAATTACTATATAAATCTTGAATAAGGAGGCCAATGAAATGATTTAATTTGACTAAGTTAAAAATTCAAGAAGTTATTTCCAAGACAGATTCTTACTTTTCTTTCTCTTTTCTTTTGGTTTCTCAGTAGCAGCTTTGTTCTGCTTCTCACCTCTATTGCATTCTTCAAGAATTTTATTCTCAATCTTTCTTGTTGGCTTGAAAACCTTTGTGATTGAAGGATCCAAAACCTCACTTGAGCAGCTAAGCATAACACCCATAGCCATGGCCTCCTCCCAAAGTTTCCTGCCCAGTTCAAAATCTCCTCCTCGACAAAGCTTTGGTATAAGCACATCATAAACTGGCCCATAACCCCCCAATGAGCTTCTCTTCATTTTCTCAAAAAGCTCAAGTGCATAATTTGTTCTCTCAACACCACACAGAACACCAATCAAATCGTAGTAGAATTTTCGATCCGGGATCAACCCTTCTTCAATCATCTCGTCCACAATTATGCGCCCTTTCCCAAATCTTCCAGTCAAGAACAACACTCTCGCCACAAGAAAATAGCTTACGCAATCGGGTCGACAACCAGATCGTTTCATTGTCTCAAGGATTGTACATGATTCCTTCACTCTCCTCGTTCTACCCAGACATGACAACAATATATTATAACTGATTGAGTTAGGAGCAATTTTGTAGGATCTCATTTCCATCATCACATTCAAGGCTTCAGGCACAAGACCTGAAGGATTTTTCTCAAGATTCTGCTCACAAAGACAATTGAGGAAAGTGTTGTAGCAGAACAAATCTGGCATGGTTCCTTCTGACTTCATTTCTTTGAGTATTCTTCTTGCTTCTTTTGTGTTCTTCTTAATAGACCATCCATATAGAAGGCTTCTATAGATGCAACTCATTGTGCTAGAAATCTTGTCCTTGTGGTGCAAGACAACCCCTTCTGCTCTTTTAGCATGCCCTTTTGCACAAAGAGCAGTAATAACTGCAGTGACAGTAAATTGGTCATGTGGGCATTTGTACTTATCCAAGTTCTTGAACAGACCCAATGCTTCATCTTCTTTATCCATTCTGACTAAAGCCTCAGCCACGAAACCGAAGGTCTGGCCGTCCATTGTGCGGTCAGCTTTCTTAAGATTGGAAAGTAAAATATTAATGGCAGTGTAGTCCTTCTTCTGAGCAAAGAAGCGGATGGCATAATTGAAATTTTCATCTTCTAAATCGTGGTTTAACTTCTTGAGAGACCATAAGAAAAACCTAAGCAATCTTCTAATGGGAGCTTCGTTTTTGCTAGAATCGATAACCTGGGTAACGAGTGAAGACGTCAATGATATTGTACATTTGTTCAGACTGGATTCCAGTTCATCTAACCCACCGATCGTGCAAGAAATCACTTCGCACAGTTTTATTACAGAGGCTCTATTGTCTATGGTGGAATGAAGGGAACAAACGCGATGCTGCATATAGAAGGATTGCACAATGAAGCTATCCCATTGTAACTTCAACAATGAGACGCATCTTCTCAGCGACATTTCATCGAACATATGGCGTGCGTGCATTGCAATGCACAGAGAAAACGCTACTCAAAGAAATGAGTTTTCATTTCTACAGTTTTGCTCGTCAGCCTCCCTACTACCTAGCTTCCGCGGTCGAACAATCTGACCTTAAACACGTTTGTGCTTATGGGTAGTTGCAGTTGTCAACTGTAACAACCCGTATTCTTCAATATCCAAAACTACAAACAGACCTTTAACAACTGATCTAAGATACTTCAATCGAGTTCGAAAAAGTTCAAAGTGCGCTAATACTTACCGAACCTCAATCGAACACTTCGAAACTGACCCAAACATAACAATCTATGAGATCCAATAGTTCAGAAGAACATTTGAACAGTTAAATCCAATTCAGAAACGAATTAACGCAACGATTCGAACCTTGCTGGTTGGTGTTCGAAAACGTCCAAACTTCCCTTAAACAGTATGGGTAAACTGATTTGAGGGTAATCCGAGTGTGAGTCAATGCCGAAACTCATCGAAATGGAGAGAAGTGCTGCTGCAAAGGCCCGGGCGAAGCCGTTCGAAGTGGCACTCCGTCGCAAGTCAGATTCGTGGCCGAACATAGACTGCCGTCGACAGAGCTGGGCGTTCGAGTGGGTGTCCGCTCGCGTCAACCGCCGGAGGAATGTCGTCGACGTGGGTTCGTAGAGTCTCCGGAGACGGAGAAGACTGCGTGTGCGAAAACGCCGCCAATCTCAGGCACAAAGTCGTGGGTCTGAACTCGAAAGCAAGAAAATGGGTCGTCGGAGGCGGCGTCTACCTGCGTGGGACGTTGCCGTATGCGCGTCGGAGGCTCGCCGCTCGTAGTCTGTGATGAGGGGAAGAAGATGACCTGTTTCTTTTCTTTCTTTCACATATTGTTTTTTTTCTTTTTTTTAAATGAAACAAAAAGATATTTGCAACGGTTTTATAGTTTCTTTTTTTCTCTTTTTGTTCTTTGATGATCTCATTTTCCGTCTTTTCTTCCTATTTTCTTCTCTAATTTTAGACCTTTAAAAACTCCAACTCAAAACTAATCTTCTAAAAAATAAACCAATATCAAAGAAAACATTAAATCCTATAAAATATGAATTTAAAAATTCGTTTAAAAATTTGAATATATACCCTTAACCATTTCGTTTTTTAAAACTAAGCCTATAGATACTATTTTCACTTCAAATTTGTTTATTTGTTATCTATTTTGTACCAACAGTTTAAAAAACTAAGACAAAATTTGAAAAAAAAAATTGCTTTTAAAAATTTGTTTTTTGTTTTTGGAATTTGGCAAAAAATTCAACTTTGGAGAGATTCAAATCAATGTAAAAAATGAGAAGAAAATATGTTTAATTTTCAAAAACAAAAACAAAATGGTTACCAAGCGGGACCTAAATATTTTTGGTTAATTCTAGTTTACCAAAATAAGATTTAACAAATTACAAGACCAAATTTCATCTAATTGTCCCCTCTAGAACTAAAATGACATTTCGAAAGACTTTAAGATCAAATAAATATCAAATTCAAACATCTCTCCCTATAAAAGAATCAAAGTCTATTGTATTCATATGTTTAAAATGAAATTTGGAAAGACTTTAAGATCAAATAAATATTAAATTCAAACATCTCCTCCTATAAAAGAATCAAAGTCTATTGTATTCATATGTTAGTATGGACACTCGATTAGAAACACAAACAACTGAATGATTCTTTCGAAGAACCGACAGCTTGTATCATTATTAATTCGTTCAATCAGCCATCAGGAATCCCACAAACTGGGCCACAACACAAGGGCTGCCAATCAAGCCAATAAGTATATCGAAGGGCATTTCGTTGTGAGCAAAAGTTACAAAAACCTTAGGATGAGAGATCAAACCTTCCATCTATAAGAGAGAGGCTATCTCAACTACCATTAAACTAAGCTCACTTTAGCACTAAACCTATGAATAACTAAAGAAGGAAGCATTTTATCCCATCAAACAATGCAGACACAGGGAAAGGCTTTTTCTTAAAATAATGAAAAGGGATTATTGGAATTTTGAATGTTAGTCAGTGAGCTAAGTATAATATAACATCAGTATTCAGTGCTACTTCAATAATGGGACAACTTGATCTTCCATTACTAGGAATGGATGATCAACCTTTTCGCTACCAATCTAATGCCTGCACTCTGTTGATAGTCATACGTATCCAAGGAAATGAATGCATCCAAGATGGCTCCAGGTTTGATCAAGCTATCAAGCTCTGCAGCACCGAATTTACTGAATATCAGCCTTTGTGCAGCGCCTGATGATTCTTTTTGGTACATCTCCGTAGCATAAATCGCCGTATCTCCACTTACCGCAGTTGGAATGCTGTGAAAAAACAAATTTAATATCCTTTAGAAACTGACCAAGAAGAGGAAATTTATGAACTTTAGAGCAGATAAATCCATTTGGATGGCAAGAAACGAAAATTTGAAGCAAGCAAGCATGCAGATCATATATTGGACTATATTTTCTCTGTTATTTTCTGTTCCTTTTCCCTCGTTTGATAGTTCAGTTCATCAAAATGTTTGTAGATAGTAGTCAGTTTACATGTCAAAGGATCAGGTGGGAGTATGACTTACTGTAGTCTCATTGTAGGGTAGTTGAAATAACCATTCTTTCTCATCACCACAGGCCTCCATTCGGAACCGCTGCCGGAATCAGAGAATAATCTCTGAGCCACGCCATCAGATGCTTCAAGAACCATGCATAAACTTGGTGGTACGTCAACCACAAAACTCAACCTCGGACGGCCAGCGTAATCAGTGAATTTCGTGCTTATGCCAAACCGAACTCTCAGATTATTACATAGAAGCTGTAAACAGTCATCTTTGTGCAATAATTGTATTCTTTGGCTCCCACGAAAAAATGGAACAAAAGATGCAGTGATGAACGAAACAGACACCTGATCAGGCTCCAAAAATTCAGTAGTAGCGTTGAAGCTTGTGGAAGTATCCTCTGAGGGAGATGCTTCAGTAGATGATGAGGCCTGATCTTCTTCCATGTTGATATCTGCTTCAAGCGATTCACCTGTTATTTGGTCACTGAGAGTGTGCATGTTAAAAGAACCTGAGTCAGTTGCACTAGATTCAGCCAGATTTGAGGCTCCGTCCTCAGAGCTGCAAGTTAGGAGAGATAGTATCGGATGAGTTTCCCCTTGTTGATCTGTTAGAGATATGGGATGACCACCAATCCTTGAACTTGATGAGTGAGTATTATTATTCGAATTATCCCCCTGTGGTGATGATTTTGCAGCACGACGCCTAGTAACAGCATTTGGAGAAACCCAACTGTTCTCTGGGAAAACTTCGGGTAGACTTGATTCCTATAGGCAGACAGTAGTTTAACTTAACCCACCAAACTTTTCTGATATAAACTGGTCACTATAAGAGCAAAGCTAATGCAACCATGGTGTTGTCAGATAAAGTTCACTTTAAAAAGAAACAGAAAGAAAAACAACAAGAAGAATGTCTCCTCATGGCAGGGGAAAATGGAGACAAGTATTGTCAATTGATGCAAAAACTGACAATGAAGCATTTGGAGCCTATTGATGATCTAAATTCAGAAAGAATCATGGTTATCAAGGGCATACATCCAAGTGGTCAATATTCAGATAAGGAAACAAAAATTCCATATATGTAGTCATTGGCAATGGTCTTAACTGCAAACAATTAATGAATTATTGACAGAGACACATAGTTACAAGTTTACATGAAACTATTAGTTACGTTCCGACATCTTAAATTTATACATTACCAGAAACAAGACAGTTGCACAATACTTTAGAACTTCAAGATTCATCCTCACATCATCCAAACTCCTGGAGAGTTACAAAGACAGTCAGATAACAAGAAATCGCTCCTTTAATTTAAGTTCAAAAATTACTAGCAAGTTTGAAGAGTTGCCTGTGTGTTTGTTGTCCTATCCCGAAATAGGAAGCAAGAGTAGCCATCTACAGGGAGAAAAGGAACGTCAAAAACATGAAAAAGAAAAAAATAAAGAGTTACCACAGCTTCTACAACCCAAAACCCAAACTCAGAACATGCATGAAGATATACTACACAAAGCCAAGACAATGGGATTAAATTTTACCAGGGAAGCTCAGCGAAAGGAAGGGAAATATCATTACAAGAAGCCTATTCTCACCCTTTATGCATAAATTTTAGGATCTTAATCCCTCATAATTACAGATTTTCCCTAAAAAGAGGTTTTTCCAACCCCTCATTCGCATAAGATTTAACCCTGATATATTAAATTGGTAAAACGTTACATTCGTAATATGAGCCTATCCTAGTGCCAAATGTTGACATCATTTAAGACTCATGATTAGAGAGGCAAATCCCAAAAGTTCTATTACTTCTACAACTTCCTGCTTGAGTTCTGAATGTTGACAGCGCTTAATAATTTTGACGAAGGCACTGTCTAATGGAGACTAGTTTATAGGTTTCTCAGGATCACCTGAATTTTTGCATGAACACAAGCAGAAACATAGCAAGCATGTATCAGAGAGAATTCTGTCATTACCTTCATGTCGCCAGCTCTCCTTCCAAACCTTTGAGTCAACAATGCCAATGAATCAATTGTACCTTTTGGCTCTGGTGCTGGCATACCAATTTCTGCAAAAGCCTCCCTTATTCGCGCACAATCAAATCTGAGTATGTTATGGCCTGCCCATATCCGCCCTACAGGAAACAGTATCACAGCAGAGGAAACTCAAACATAGGCATATAATAAAATTAGAATAGAAGAAGCATAGACCATTCAGCCCGACAGTGCAGTGCATGGTACAATCTTAGAACTGAAATGATCATCTATCCCAGAAACGTAATCTGAATTCAAACTTATAAACACTTGCTAAAAATATTTGGTAAAAGAAAAAAGGTGAAATCAAAGAAGAGTGTCTGAGAAGCCTCCCAAACAATGTAGTTCTTTTGACTGAAAAAAAGAAGGAACAGAAAACGAATACATTTCAAGAACACCATCTTCGTCTCTTCGAACCTAACACAAACTTCCGTCCCTGAAAATGTTACCATCCTCCAAGTAAACTAACCTGATTAAGAAAATATCGTCTGAAGTTCAGAACAAAAAAAGAACACAATTCTGAGCCAAAATCTCTGGTTCAACAGAAATCAGCTCCCAGTCCCATCAGCAGGCACCCAATTCAACTTTCACATCAATTTAATAATCAACCCACATCCATAATACATAAAAAAGAAGAACATGCAGATAAAACATTCCCCCGCTTCCTTTAAAATACCCTAGTAGATAATTAGTGTGGTATCAAAAGAGCGAGGGAGAGAGTACCGTGAAGGATATCGTAAACCCTATCAGCAATGTCGGCGAAAGTAGGGGAAGAAATGACGGCATCTCTAGTAATGCCATTGCATCGCACCGATAAGGAGGAAATGAGCGAGAGATCAGAGGGTCGAACGAGAGTGGAGTAGCTCTCCAACTCAACCAGCTTCCTAGGGCACACCAGAATGGCACCAAATTCCAAAATTGAAAACCTCTGGCCTTGGCGGGTGGGAACGGTGGTCTCGACATCAAAGAAGGCAATCTCGGATCGATCCTCCGCCGGAGCCATGATTAAATCGACGGAATTTTGAATCAGAGAAGATAGCAGAGGGGGAAATAGAGACGATTAGTAGATTTTGTTAGAGATTGAAGAAGAAGAAGAAGAAGGCGCGAAGAAGCGAAGGTATTATAACGTTAACGACCGCCGTGGGTTTGAGAGGTTGCTTCCTCAAGTGAACTTTCAACGAACGGATCATCGGCTTCATTCTGATTCAAGATTATAATAACGATGTCTATATTCACCCCTATTTTCATTCTTCATTCTAATTTTAATTTCCAAATAATCTTTTTTTTTTTTTTTTTAATATCGGACAATCCAACTCTTGATATTAAAATTAATAGTTTGCAAATATATTACAATGCAAGATTCTTTGGCAACTTTAAAAAAAAAAAGTGATAGACCATATCACTAATAGAAGTCTAACAATAATAAAATTTGTCATCGATAGATTTTGGTATATTTACAATTTTTTAAAAATGTTGCTATACACTTAATTATTATCCTAAAAGTGTTATCCAATGCAATTATCCAAGACTCTAGGTGTGTTTTTGGTTTTCAAAAGACCTAAGACTTGATTTGACGGAGTTAGAATTTTCTTTTTTCAACTTATAATTTAGGGAAGCTTTGTAAATAATTTTTTTTTTCAAAGGATTTTTGAGTTAGACTCAATTTGGCTTTTATTTTTAAAAAAATATGGTTAAATTATAAATTTGGTTCCTATGGTTTAAAAAAAAAATTAAAGATGAATCATTATAGTTTTAAAAATTAGAATTTAGTTTGATAAAATCTCATAAATAGTCCTTATGATTTGGTAAAATCTTCAAAATTAGTTTATACCGCAGGGACTGTTTAAGAAAGTTTTATCAAATCACAATAACTAAATTTTAATCATAAACTATAGAGACTGAATGCTAATTTTGTCTAAACTATATATAGAGACGAAATTTGCAATTTAACCCAAATTTATTTGATGTCTCTCATTTTGTTTACTAAGATATAAACACCTAGAATTAGCTAAAATTGAAAATATAAACTAATTGCAATGTAAAGCACAAGTGTGACTTTTTTTGTTATACTATATATTTTGTGTAAAATTTCAAACCTTTGACTATGTTATTGTTAAACAATATTGCTTACGTAAATGGTTGGATAAAAAGAAATATAGGTGTTGCTTATTGTCTTAATTCAATATGGTAATGACAAATGAGAATTTCCAAGATTTAGCTTGAAATTAAGCTGGAATTGGAGGGGTTAAATTCACAATTCTCTTTTCACTAATATTTGTTTATATATAATAATAATAATTAATAAATAAATAAATAAAGTTTGATGAGGATGGGAATAGGATACGACAGGTATCCCATACCAAAGTTTGGAGTGTAAGATTGAGAAAGCCATTTCCTAAAAGACAAGTAATGTGCAAATGCAAAACCCTAACTTTCAATCATGTCTTCTTCGGCCCTCATTCCCACGTTTTCTTCTTACTCTCTTCTTTTCATTCTTCATTATTATTATTATTATTATTATTATTAACAATCACTCAAAATGCTTAATTGGCTTTGAATTGCTAGTTAATTAGTTAATGAATTTTTAGGCTTATATTTATTTAATATTTATCTTTAAATTTAAAAATATTCTTTATGCGGAATAGTTTCTTGTATTTTCAGTTTTGTTTTTACTAGATTCTTGGCCTACTCTACAATTTTTTTTTTTTAATTTATAGATTCATTAGACAACCAATTAAATGTTTAAGAATTTATGAAATATTTCAAATTTAGAAATCTACAACACACATGATTAAAAGCAAGGATGACAAAGGTTATATTTTATATTTACACTCGATTTGGCTATATTTTTATAAAAGGAAATCTTTAAATGGTTACCTACTTTTTTTCTTTTTTTGACAAATTAGCAATCCTATTTTCTCCATCAAACAACCTAGGTCACGTTTACCCCAACTGAAAGGCAATCTATCAATGGTAAAATAAAAAGTGGGTCCTAGTTGATTACATTTGTTGTTTACTGCATTTTGTAAACGTAATGAATTGTAGGGCTCGCCTCCAAATTTATAATCGAAAGCCACAATTTAATTGAGAAATAAAGGGTGCTTTTGTGGTTGAAAATTACGTGGGATCCACTATCTTTATCTTTACCATTACAGATATTGTTACTATAACAGTATGAAATTATGAATCTACCACCTTATTACTAGTAATGGTAATAGTAACAATAAATTGTGACAAATTTGTAATTCTAAGTAAATGTGATAATAAAACAATTCAATTACATTTACGATTCAGACTTATTACGATTGATCTATCAATAAAATTTCATTACGATTACACCAATTTTCATTATGATTTGGTAAACAGAGGCCTTAGTACAATAATTCACATGTGTATTTTCTAAACTTTTTGAGTTTAATTTAAGAGTAAAATTTTTTATACCTACTCCCATTCCATTTATTGCTTGCCAATATGTTTTTAAAAATCATATAGGATCTCTTAGTAGTAAAAAAATGTTTATGAAGACAAGTTTTTAGTGTGAGTACCACACCTTTGTAGGACGAGAAAATTTCCCCTCTATCAAACTATGTAGGACGAGAAAATTTCCCCTCTATCAAACTATCATTTCAACTTAATCGCACGTGACGACCAACAAGCTTTCTATTATATATACAATATTTTATTTTATGGTTAGATGACTAGAACAAATAATTATACTAAACTAAGTACTACTCCAAAAATCAGAAACACCAAGATACACTTATATTTGTGCATCCCATCCTCCCAAAAAAAAAATTATTTTAAGAAAAGTAGGGAAATCTTGACATGTTGCAAATTATAATTTCACAATTTGGTAAAAAAAGATTCCTCAAATGTCACACACACATATTTTTATTGCTTTGCTATATGTTTTAATATCTTGAAAAAAAAAGAGAAAAAAAACTCAATTGTGTCTACAGAAAAGTGGAATACATCAGAAATTAAGCAACGTACCTCGTTCCAATGACAAATTTTATGAGGAAAGGACATATAATAATATATAAATTTTATTGGAGATGCATATTCATATTGATGATGGAGAGAGTCAAAGCTGCCAATTGAAACACATTGTTGTTATTGTTCGTCAATGGCGAAATTGTTCCTTGTTTTTCTTGAAACCCATCTTCACAAGTCGTAGGAGCTTCCATAATTGAACTTACCTTAACATTTGCATCTCTATAATTCTTCTCTTTGTATTCTCTTTTTACCTCTTTCAACGTTGGAATAGCGTCAGAATAAAGCTCTAAGCAATCCTTCAAACAACCCTTAACAAAATTTTCCAACTTTTTGTTCCTCAAAAGTTTCTTGATTTCTCGTCGAGTGCTTGTCATGTTGTGTCGCAATAAATCCATTGAAATGAGGCCAAGTTTGTGGAGATTTGCTGAGCGACTACGGTTGTCAGATTCCAAAGAAGCAACACAAAATTTGTAGTTGATATTTGGGCTACTCTCAGCCGATTTCTTGCATGTTTCTTGAATAATATTTTGGGTGTATAAACCATGGGAGGAGGAAAAAATAAGTAAAAAGAAAGTTGTGAATGAGAAGAGAAAGGAAGTAGAAATCATCATAACTCTTTTTCTTTGGCTAATAGTTAGAAGGAAGGATCTTTTATTTTTTGATTGATCCTTCCATTTAGCTCATGAGCTTTTATTTATAATTTGGGGAAGGGTAGGGGGTCCATGCTTGGATAGTTTCTAAGACTAGATTTAGTGAGTATGAACTTTTTTATTATTATTTATTATTTAAGATTTTAAAAACATAAAGTGAGAAAGAATTTAATGTAACTGAAATTGGCCTCTAGATTTCCAAAGATACTGTTTTCAAAAAAGGAAATTTCTTTTCGTTTTACATTAAATAAAAAAAAAAAAAAAAAAAAAAAAAAAAACGAGAATTTTGCACTAGGTGTACAATATATGTTTTAAAGTTACTTTTTATGCCCGATGATTTTGGATAAAAGCATTAATGTATATATGAAAACGGGACTTTTGTGTACATATATATATGTTTAAACTTTGAAGTTATGTTTTTTGTGCACGAGAATCTTGCATAAAAACAAGAATTTTCCATAAAATGAGAACTTTGCATTTACATGTACAGAAAAACAGCTTTGTTTTTGCATGAGATTTGGATCCTCTCCGTCACTCATTTTCATGGTCTACTACAGTTGCATTGCACAGGAAGGTATTCGGTGTAATTTCTTTAGAATTTTCTAATCATTTCTGGTCTTTTCATCAGTGAACTATTCCACCAGCAACGGACTATAAATTAAAGAACCATTGAAGTTTTAAAGTTCAAGGAAAAAAAAAATCAATAACAATAAAAGATAGCTGGCGTTAGCTGGAAAATATAATATCAAATACCTTCCTTTTTTATTCTTTTGTGAGAATTCCATTATCTGAGTTGAGGAAAAAGAATATTAGTGAAGAATGGCCGATGCTTACAGAAAGAAAAGAATTCACGTGCATTGACCATCTTTCCATAATAAAAGTTGTCTCTCTCTCCCCCCCC